>JAVALU010001965.1:0-247427 GCA_030770095.1 Gila robusta
TTTATATTGATGCTCTCAGGAGTTGCTGGTGTTATATTGATGCTCTCGGGAGTTGCTGGGTGTTATATTTGTAGCAGGATGCAGCTGTCTGGCTCAAGCCTCCCCTATTGGTATTAAAATTGTTGATCTGGGATTGGTACTGGGCAGCTAAGTGTAAGCCAATCGCAAGGGCTAAGCCCCTTTATAACTCGGGACTTTTCTTTTGACGACTGATGTCACCAGCATGCGACTTTTTGTCTTGGTTACCTGCCCAGCAACCTGACGTCTGAATCTGGGCTGTTCGTTTTGCCGTAGTGCCGCAGAATCCCCGGTGTTGTAGCAGCCTTTCACCAGTTGAGTGTTGGCCCGGCTGGCAGTAAGCAGAGCTTGGGGCCGTGACTCGGCGCTAATAAAATAAGGGAGTGCTATGTGACCGGGGGTACAGCTGCGAGTCGGCGGCATCGGCGCTGAATATCTTCTGCTTTGTTTGATCATTTTTTTGTTACGTGTTGCTCATGGGCTTTCTTCGCCATATCCGGCTGCTCTTTCTCACGGGACCCGTGGCTAGCTTAAGCTAACAAGTGCCTGGCCCGTTCCATTGTGACCTGTTGGACTTAGTTGGATTTCTCATACCTTCTGTTTTTTTGTAAATGTCTGTGTATTGAGTGTTTGATACCCTGGTATTGTGTTAATGGGGTGTTTGTATGTTCTTTTTTTTTTCTTTTCTTCAAGTAGGTTAAGTCTTTTGCTGTATCTTGTCATCTGAAACTGTTGTCTGGAGGCCTTTCCCCCGCTGTTTATATCCAAGGGGATCGGCCCATGGTTATTGATATTTTTGTTTGATTTATTTTGTTTGTTTTGATTTGTCCACACCGACGGGAGACCATAAGAGTTGCTGATCCTCGTTGTGGCCTGTTTCCTTTTTTTGTTTATCATTTGGTATAGTTTAGTACTGTTGTAAACCTTGTTCTTCTTAAGTGTAGGAGACTTAGAAGCGAAGACCAGGAGACGTTGGGATTGTATCTTTTAAGCAGGATTGTTTATTCGCTGTAGTCTGCTTCATCCAAAATCTTACCCAAGTCTAACTAAGGGAACTTTACATTGCAGTTTATATACATTTCAAGGGGGTGGGATTAATTTCATAGAGGGGACTCTTGATTCAGCTGGTTACCTGATTTCATCAGGTAACAGTGTAACTCAGAGTCTTGAGATGCTAATCCAATCAGCCTGATTAGATCAACAAAAGGCCCAGCTGACCTTTGAGATGTGACAAGAGGTTAATGTCCGAAACCCTGATTGCCTCAAAATGGACAAAACAGTGTGCAACTTTCTCAGTTAAAATACTATAGTATTGGAAGCTCAATTAAACATTTAAATACAATTTGTAATCCTACATTTCCCCCTTTGAGAGTTCTAAATAACTCTCACAAAATACAAATTTAGACACTTAAAAGTTCATTCTTGTAACTTGTGATCGTTACAGGCACATAACACATGTTCTATGTTTGCTTTTCTGTAATTGCATGCTGACACAGAAACAAACATGCAATTAGGGTCCGTGAAGTTCTTACGGATAATAGTCTTTTCTGGTTGGAACTGTGATTTTCTCGTGAGAGGCGTGATTAATTTGTTGAATGAAGCACTTGATACTGTGGACACATAGATAGTACGCCAGTAGAACAAACAACAACATAATTGCTATTTCCTTTATCCACAGCCAGGGTTTACCAATCAAGTTTCCGAACCATGAAGAATTATCTTCAGTCATCTGGTGTAATTTTGCTGAAAGATCAAGAATGTCTTGTTGGATTTTGTTCAAGTTCTCTGTTGGATCCATTAACCCGGTGCAGCACTCAGGTCCGATGATGGTGCAGGCTCCTCCTTGCGTTGCTAGAATGTAATCCAAGGCCACTCTGTTCTGTAAGATCATTATCTTGTGCGAAGCGAGAGTGTCCGTGATGTTACCAAGGGCCAAAGCCGTATCATTGGCCAATTTCTGTACAGAATTCGATAAGCTTCTGACTTGATCAAGGGCTTGCATGACACCATAAGATGGTATTAATGCTCCAAGAGTTCTTGACCACCATGTTTGTGCACAAGTGAGTCCTAGAATACAGCCATCTGCTTCATTAGTGGTAGGAGCTGAATTTTGTAGCTGTGGGGAGCTTGGGGTGGAGTGTGTATTTTCTCTGATAGCTGGTAGAACATAAACCAGGGTGCACCTTCCGTTGAATTGGCTGGGGAGGATGCTGTAGACAGAAGTTCCACATAACCAAAAAGTGTCAGTTGGTGGAGAGATCATACACAACTGATTTATTGCAAAAAAATTGGGTAGGGATGGGTTTCTGGAGAAACACTCTGTTAAGTCTTTTTCCTCTTTCTTATCTGTTGTAGTAACGTACACATGGGATTCTGTTCCTCTTTCAATCACAAAGCTGCAACGTTCACGAGGAATTTCACCCAGTGGAGTCGATGCTGGAGCATAATTTTCCACGCACCAATAGAACATCATTGGCAGGAGTAGATCTGTCATGATGGGAGTAGCTGAAGTTAGGTTGCAGGACGGTAATCCTGGAATGCAACACGGAGAAGCGGGAGGAATTGTTATGTTGTGACATGTATCCTTGTTGTATAATCCACTGGTATGATGATTGAATAAGGTACACGTGTCACATTTGGAGATAGGGTGGGCCACCCATGGGATTCCTGCTCCTACTGAAGGTGCGTGTGGCATGCAAACGTTCTTCCCAGCAAACAAGGAATTTCTTGACATATTCATCAGCTCTAAGAATATGTTGTTTCTGGAGTCCACACTTTGTGCGATGTCCATGATGCTTAGTAGAACGACAATCTTGATCATGTTGATGGATGACTGAAGGTTTCGTATGTGAGTCTCTGCGTTGTGTATTTTTTTTTCTTTCGTGATGGTTGGTTCGGCAGTGGGTCTAGTCGTTTTCTTGAGGTTTTCTTGTGGCTTCATATGCAGATGACGAGGTCGGTGCGTATGGGTCCCGGAACAGTCATCAAGTGGTGTCTGCACAGAATAAGAAAGAAAACAAAAGACAGGAGAGCAGTATTTGTTCAAACACTAGGGTTGTAAACTTTTCCGAGTCTGCTTGACAGTAGAGCAGTATTTGTTCAAACACTATGGTTGTAAACTTTTTCTGAGTCTGCTAAACAGTAGAGCAGTATTGGTTCAAACACTAGGGTGGTAAATTTTCCGAGTCTGCTATTGTTGTTCCTTCTTTCCCTATTTCTTAATTATGACACCTAAAGAACGCAGTGAGGTGAGGATGGATTAATGGATGGGAAGGCCTATGAGGGATTCTTCACCGAAGGGTTGGCCCCCGACGCCTGTTGCAATCGGTTCTTCCCTCGGCTCCCCACTGGTTCGTGTCCTATCCTATCCCTGTTGGAGGGGGAACAACTTTACAGTGTGATACGTGAGTCCAGGTTTTCCTTCCCTGACACAATACTGCAGCTGCTGTAATCAACATCACTTGATGTGGCCCCTGCCACTTAGGCTCTAATGGCTTTTTTCTGAATGACTTTATCATGACCCATTGACCTGGGATGATTGTGTGTCCACCTTCTGGTGGAGTCTGCCAACATGACTCAACTCTCTCTCTGGCACTCTGTACCGCCTTTGTTAGGTTTTCACAGTAAGCAATCAGGGCATCTGAGGCAATGTGTACATCAGCATTTCTAAGATCAATCACACCTGGCATCTGCATGGGGCGTCCAGTAATAATCTCATGAGGGCTCAGTCCTACTGTTCTGTTAGGTGATGCTCTCATACTACACAGTACTGCTGGCAGTGCTTCGACCCATGGTACCCCTTCCTGATGCATTTTGCTTAGTCTGGTTTTGATTGTTCTGTTCGATCGTTCAACCTGTCCTGATGCTTGTGGCCTGTATGGGCAGTGAAGATTCCACTTAATCTTCAAAATTCTAGACACTTCCTTGACTACCTGTCCTGTGAAGTGTGTACCTTGATCTGAGTCAATGCAATCTGGTAATCCCCATCTGGGAATGAAATCAGTGACAAGACATTTAGCAGTATGTGCAGCTGTAGCACGCCCTGTTGGATAAGCTTCTACCCATCTTGAGAACTTATCTATTACTACCAAAACATCAGTTTTTCCCTTACAACGAGGCAATGATATGTAATCAACTTGAAGGTGACGAAATGGTCCTGGTGGGGCTGGGGTATGTGCTGCTGGTGTAGTGGCTGCTGGTACATCATTATTTTTCTGACATGTAACACACCTCTTGGCTGTTTCTGTGGCTACATTTCTGAATTTTGGATTCCACCACTGATTTGAGAACCTGTGATTCATCGTTGCTGGACCACTGTGACCCAAATTGTGTATTTGTTGAGCCAAATATGGCAACAGTGATTCGGGAGCAACATACTTTCCCCCTTTTGTCCAGCAACCGGATGAATCCACGGTGGCTCCTTTGTCTAACCATGTCCATGCTTCATACAGAGGAACGTCTTTGTACAGATCAATTATTGATTCAGGAGGCATAATTGTCTTCTGTGCTGCACTACCTGAACACACTTGTACAGTTGCATAGAAACAAGCCTGTTTAGCTGCCATATCGGCAAGAGCATTACCTTTAGCTTCCGTAGTATTAGTTGTGAGATGTGCTTTCACTTTGATCACTGCTAATTTCTTTGGAAGTTTCATGGAAAACATTAGATCTTTCACTAATTCAGCGTGCTTAATGGGGGATCCAGCAGAAGTTAGAAACTGTCTGGTTTGCCAAATGACACCAAAATCATGAATTACCCCAAAAGCATATCTGGAATCTGTGTAGATATTAGCAACTGATCCTGAAGCTAGCGTGCATGCTCTTGTTAGGGCTACTAGTTCTGCAGCTTGAGCTGAAAAATGATCTGGAAGACGTCCTGAAGCTAACACTTCCATGGTGGACGTTACTGCATAACCTGCTCGTCTGTTACCTTCAATTACTTGAGCTGAACCGTCAACAAACAACTCAAATTCTGAATTCTCTATGGCAGTTTCTTTTACTTCACTCGTAGGTGTATATGTAAGCGTAACACAATCGTGAGTCCTTTCACCTTCATCCTCTAACAAAACTTCAGTCATAGCAGACATCATACATGAGGACGGATTCGTGACAGGTGCACGCTGTAAGACAATATTCGGGGCTGTGAGAGTTGCTAACCAATTTCCCCAGCGAGAGGAAGTGACAGAAGTGACTTTTGCTTGATTCATTAATGCAGACACTGCGTGTGGACATCTTACGTTTACAGACTGTCCTAACACCATTCCTGATGAAGCCTGAAGCGCTAGATGCACTGCCTGTACTGCTCTGAGGCATGGGCCCATACCTTGAGCTACTATGTCAAGTTTACCAGAATAGTAATGAATTGGGCGTAAACTGCCCCCATGATCTTGCATTAGACATGCAGTCATGAAGCTTAAATGTTCATGGACATAAAGCACAAATGGTCTATCAGTTTGGGCAATTCCTAATGCTGGTGCTTGACATAGTGCTCTCTTCAAATCATTGAACGCTTTGAGGTGACATTCTTCCATACAAACAGTATCAGAATCTTTACCATGGCCTTTCAACAAGTCATAGAGCGGCTGTGCAATTGAGGCATAGTCTTCAATCCAAGGTCTACAGTAACCTGCTGTTCCTAAAAATGATCGGAGTGTTTTAATGGTAGTAGGCGGAGGTATGGCTTTGACTGAAGCCGCTCGATCCTGTGTAATGGATCTATTTCCTGCACCAATTGTTTGACCCAGAAATGTGACTTGCTTTTTAGCAATTTGAGCTTTGTGAAAGCTGCATTTGTGTCCTTTCTTATGCAAATAGTCCAACAATGATGCCAATTCAGTTTGATGTACCTCGTGATCTGTTGAGGCAATCAAAATATCATCGACATATTGGATCATAGTGGACTGTTTTACCGGACATTCTGGGTCACACAAATCACGTCTGACAGCCTGATGGTATATGGTTGGGGAGTTTTGAAATCCCTGTGGCAAACGTGTCCACTGGTATTGCTCATAGTCAACTGTGAAAGCTAACCATGGCTGGCTGTCAGAGTGCAACGGTACAGAAAAGAATCCATTAGACATATCAATTACTGAAAAAATCTTACTCTCTAATGGTATGCCATTACAAATTGTGGAAGGATCTGCCACTAGAGGGGTGATTTTATCAATATTTTTATTGGCTACTCTGTAGTCTATTGTAAGTCTCCATGTCCCATTGGATTTCTTGATGGGCCATATGGGCGAGTTACAGGGACTATTGGTTTTAACTAGCACTCCCTGCATCAGCAACTTTTCTACAATAGGTTTGATCCCCTGTATAGCTTCCTTATTGATCGGATATTGTTTGGTGACCGGGGGTGGAGTCCCCGTCAATTTAATAGGTTCTACACCTGTCAACAAACCACAATCATCCTTGTCTTTAGCCCAAATTGGATGATTCTGTAAGAAAGCATACTCAGGAGGGATCACATTATTGGTAGAAACTTGTGCTGAGGAAATTTTAATGCTAGCAGATTCTGAGGACACGTCTAAAGTTAGATGTATTTGTCTCAGGAGATCCATGCCTAAAATTGCACCTGTATTTAATGGAGCACATAACAATTTTGTAGTCAGAGTTTTCGGGCCAAATTGTACATCTATGGGCGGGGTTTCATACAAATCAGAATCTTCACCTATTACGCCAGTTAAAGAAAATTTGGTTTTCTTGTACGGAATGTCTAAACCTTTAGCCAATTTTGTAGGAATTATGGTAATTTCTGCACCTGTATCAAGCAAAAAATCAATTTCTTTCTCTTGTATGCTACCTTTCACAAAAATTCTTGTGTCATTATGATGGATTACAGGGGTAAGGTAGCTACTCACAGCCCCAACAATTAGTTTTTTTCCTGGTCTTTTTGAGCTCTTAAAAGAGCCTGAACAAGCTGTCCTAAATTTTCAGTGGACACTTGCGGAACTGCTTCCGGGTTGTAAGCAGGCTGAGAAGGAGCAGAATTATGCCTAGCATTTCTTTTTGTATCTTGCAATTTCTTCCTACACTCTTTCTCCCAATGTCCTAATCTTCCACAATAGTGGCAGCTGCCTTCTTTTTTAGACCAACCGTTTTCTTGTTTTGCTGTGCTAAATGTAGCTGCTGCTGCTACTCTCACTTTGGCTTTAACATCAGCATCTCTTTCCCATGCAGCTAACCTGTCAACGTTACTTCTGAGAGTTTTGTTAGACCAAGTTAGATCTAGGAATGGCAAAGCTCTTCTGTATTCGGCTACAAGGCCATCTGACCAGATACGAATTAGTGGTCCTTTGTCATCGAGCACACTTTCAGAATCATCCACTATTCCACTGTAAGTTATGGCTGACTGACAAAACCGTTCAGTATATTCATTTACCGTTTCTTCTTTCTTTTGTACACAGCTAGTAACTCTAGACCAGTCTATTTTGGGTCCTAAGATAGTCTTTAGGATTTTCAAAACACCTTCTCTCATATCGCCTCTACTGGCATGTTGTAGTTCAGAAGTCACTGCAGATTCAAAACTGTTGAATTCAGAATCAGTTAAAATTTGTGACATTAACTGTGTGACTTCTGTTAACGACATGTCATATAGACGAATTTTGCTGATCAATGCCCTTCTAAATTCAGAAAACTGTTTACGTGGTGAGGGTAAACTCTCAGAGAGTCGTTCTATATCCTTAGGTCCAAGGGCTTTTGCGACAGTTTGTATTCGGACTACAGAAGGGTGGGTAGAAACACTTTCATTTTCCTCAATTCCCTGTGATCTTTTTCTAGCTCCACACACATAAACTGAATTTACAGGCTTATCAGTGACTGATTGGACGGCTACATCTGTTTCAAAGAACGTTCGTAAATCAGGGTAAATGTTATCTGGCTGACTTACTTCTTCCACATCAGTTTTTTCTGCATCTTTGTTGCGGTTCAATTTCTTGGTCAACGCGGAAACTCTAGCACGTAGCTCTTTGTTCTCTTTCTCTAGCTCTGAGTTATGCTGAGACTGTTCTGTAGCTTTTGCTAAAAGAAATTCTCTATGGCAACAAATTATGGCTTTCACATTGTTCTTGCGAATACTTGCTCCTAGTACTTTTTTACACTCTTCTACAGACCAAATCTTATCTGGATGAATCTCATATTTCTGTGTTAGTTCTTGTCTAACTTTTTCAGTGACTATTAGATCCATCTGTTCTCCTAACAGTGTTTTAAATTCGCTATCTGACCACAAAGGAGTTGCAAGACCACCTTTTTTAGTTGTGGAGATTAGTCTAGCACTTTTCTTAATCATTTTGTGGATTTTCTTTGTTACCACACAAACAAACACTAAACTTCTCTGATCACAGAGGGTACACTTGTTAACACAAATCAACTATTGTTAAACTTCCTTGTTACCAACACATCACAAACTATTAGCACGTTACGCTAATCTTCCCTAAAAGAAAAATCCAAAGGATCTTTCACCTTCCTAACTTTTAGAGGATAAACACATCCCTGTTTGAACAGAGGTTCACACTTTTCTTCTCTAAAATAATTTTTTTAGAGGGTAACAACACAAAATAACAAAAAAAATAAAATAATAATAATTAGCAAATGATACTAATCTTCCCTGCCTGACAAACAGAGGATATCTTTTTAACACGTGATGTTAAAAACTTCCCTGCCTGAACAGAGGATCAAACTCTCTTCTCTAAAATAAATTTTTAGAGGGTAACACCACAAGGTAACAAACAACAAAACAAATAATTAGCAAAATAATACTAATCTTCCCTGCCTGACACAGAGGATATCTTTTTAACATGTGATGTTAAAAACGTCCCTGCCTGAACAGAGGATATATTTTCATCTTTAAAAGACAACTTTTAAAGGATAACTTTAGGTAATCAAACACTACAGCTGTCTGATAACTCTTTCTCTGACGGCGCAGAGGCACAAAATTCGTTCTGGTCTTCAGCGGTTCTTTGAATGGAGTGAAACTCACCAAATTTTTGTTGTATAGAAAGATTCCGCCTGGAAATCTTGGTTCAGCTTGAAGTTTTCAATCTGGAGGAAGCTGGAAAGATTCAGTCTGGCAATCTTTGTTTAGCTGGATGTTTCAAAATTCAGTCTGGAGACTCAGTCAGCTTTGTTGAGATCTTTGAGCTTTGAAGTTTCAAAAGTTCATTCTTTGTTGAGTTTCAGTTTCTCCATCCGGGTCACGGCACCATCTGTTGTAAACCTTGTTCTTCTTAAGTGTAGGAGACTTAGAAGCGAAGACCAGGAGACGTTGGGATTGTATCTTTTAAGCAGGATTGTTTATTCGCTGTAGTCTGCTTCATCCAAAATCTTACCCAAGTCTAACTAAGGGAACTTTACATTGCAGTTTATATACATTTCAAGGGGGTGGGATTAATTTCATAGAGGGGACTCTTGATTCAGCTGGTTACCTGATTTCATCAGGTAACAGTGTAACTCAGAGTCTTGAGATGCTAATCCAATCAGCCTGATTAGATCAACAAAAGGCCCAGCTGACCTTTGAGATGTGACAAGAGGTTAATGTCCGAAACCCTGATTGCCTCAAAATGGACAAAACAGTGTGCAACTTTCTCAGTTAAAATACTATAGTATTGGAAGCTCAATTAAACATTTAAATACAATTTGTAATCCTACAGTACGGTTTATATTTGGTTGTATATGTTTATTGTGTGTGGATTGTTATTTAGTCATTTTTAGTGATCGTACCCTCTCTGGGTGGTTTACCAGCCCTTTGATTTATTGTAATTTGTATGTGTGAAATTGTGTAACTTTCACTTGTCTCTTGTCGTTTAGGTGCTGAGAGCTGCCAGTGGGAGCAGTGCCCCTTTGCGGTGGTGGGTCCCTTGACGTGTGCAGTGGTTGTGTGTTCACAGAGTGTGCTTACTCCATTTGAGGTGTGTGTGTGAACCCGGCACGTGTGATTGGGGTGTGTCTCATGGATGTTCATTGCTTATGCTACTAGTCTCCCGCTGGTAGGTTTCAGCCCGATCCTCTTTTCGTGTGTGTGTGGCGAATAGTGTAACATTGGTGTGTCTTGTGATTTGGTTTGGTGTGTAGTGTATTTTGTTTGCCGGGAAGCTTTCCCTTATGTGTTTTTGTGAAATCCAAATGCTTCTATTTTTGAAGTGAATTATTGTATGTGTGTTCAGTGATGTAAGAAATAAAATTTAACTTTTTGTATTGGATCAGCGTCTCTGGGTAAATCATCAAACGAATCTGAGTGCTTTGCTAGAACAAAATAACAAATTCCTTGGGTGTAAGTCCCATCGTGGCGTAGTCTGCTAACGATCTATTATTTATATATCCATTCTGCCACATATTGATGCTCTCGGGAGTTGCTGGGTGTTATATTGATGCTCTCGGGAGTTGCTGGGTGTTATATTGATGCTCTCGGGAGTTGCTGGTGTTATATTGATGCTCTCGGGAGTTGCTGGTGTTATATTGATGCTCTCAGGAATTGCTGGGTGTTATATTGATGCTCTCAGGAGTTGCTGGGTGTTATATTGATGATCTCAGGAGTTGCTGGTGTTATATTGATGCTCTCAGGAGTTGCTGGTGTTATATTGATGATCTCAGGAGTTGCAGGTGTTATATTGATGCTCTCAGGAGTTGCTGGTGTTATATTGATGCTCTCAGGAGTTGCAGGTGTTATATTGATGCTCTCAGGAGTTGCTGGTGTTATATTGATGCTCTCAGGAATTGCTGGTGTTATATTGATGCTCTCAGGAGTTGCTGGTGTTATATTGATGCTCTCAGGAATTGCTGGTGTTATATTGATGCTCTCAGGAGTTGCTGGTGTTATATTGATGCTCTCAGGAGTTGCTGGGTGTTATATTGATGCTCTCAGGAGTTGCTGGTGTTATATTGATGCTCTCAGGAGTTGCTGGTGTTATATTGATGCTCTCAGGAGTTGCTGGTGTTATATTGATGCTCTCAGGAGTTGCTGGTGTTATATTGATGCTCTCAGGAGTTGCTGGGTGTTATATTGATGCTCTCAGGAGTTGCTGGGTGTTATATTGATGCTCTCAGGAGTTGCTGGTGTTATATTGATGCTCTCAGGAGTTGCTGGTGTTATATTGATGCTCTCAGGAGTTGCTGGTGTTATATTGATGCTCTCAGGAGTTGCTGGTGTTATATTGATGCTCTCAGGAGTTGCTGGTGTTATATTGATGCTCTCAGGAGTTGCTGGTGTTATATTGATGCTCTCAGGAGTTGCTGGTGTTATATTGATGCTCTCAGGAGTTGCTGGTGTTATATTGATGCTCTCAGGAGTTGCTGGTGTTATATTGATGATCTCAGGAGTTGCAGGTGTTATATTGATGCTCTCAGGAGTTGCTGGTGTTATATTGATGCTCTCAGGAGTTGCTGGTGTTATGCTCTCAGGAGTTGCTGGTGTTATATTGATGCTCTCAGGAGTTGCTGGGTGTTATATTGATGCTCTCAGGAGTTGCTGGGTGTTATATTGATGCTCTCAGGAATTGCTGGGTTTTATATTGATGCTCTCAGGAGTTGCTGGTGTTATATTGATGCTCTCAGGAATTGCTGGGTGTTATATTGATGCTCTCAGGAGTTGCTGGGTGTTATATTGATGCTCTCGGGAGTTGCTGGTGTTATATTGATGCTCTCGGGAGTTGCTGGGTGTTATATAGATCCTCTCAGGAGTTGCTGGGTGTTATATTGATGCTCTCGGGAGTTGCTGGTGTTATATTGATGCTCTCGGGAGTTGCTGGTGTTCTATTGATGCTCTCAGGAATTGCTGGGTGTTATATTGATGCTCTCAGGAGTTGCTGGGTGTTATATTGATGATCTCAGGAGTTGCTGGTGTTATATTGATGCTCTCAGGAGTTGCTGGTGTTATATTGATGATCTCAGGAGTTGCAGGTGTTATATTGATGCTCTCAGGAGTTGCTGGTGTTATATTGATGCTCTCAGGAGTTGCTGGTCTTATATTGATGCTCTCAGGAGTTGCTGGTGTTATATTGATGCTCTCAGGAGTTGCTGGTGTTATATTGATGCTCTCAGGAGTTGCTGGGTGTTATATTGATGCTCTCAGGAGTTGCTGGCTGTTATATTGATGCTCTCAGGAATTGCTGGGTTTTATATTGATGCTCTCAGGAGTTGCTGGTGTTATATTGATGCTCTCAGGAATTGCTGGGTGTTATATTGATGCTCTCAGGAGTTGCTGGGTGTTATATTGATGCTCTCGGGAGTTGCTGGTGTTATATTGATGCTCTCGGGAGTTGCTGGTGTTATATTGATGCTCTCAGGAATTGCTGGGTGTTATATTGATGCTCTCAGGAGTTGCTGGGTGTTATATTGATGATCTCAGGAGTTGCTGGTGTTATATTGATGCTCTCAGGAGTTGCTGGTGTTATATTGATGATCTCAGGAGTTGCAGGTGTTATATTGATGCTCACAGGAGTTGCTGGTGTTATATTGATGCTCTCAGGAGTTGCTGGTGTTATATTGATGCTCTCAGGAGTTGCTGGTGTTATATTGATGCTCTCAGGAGTTGCTGGTGTTATATTGATGCTCTCAGGAGTTGCTGGTGTTATATTGATGCTCTCAGGAGTTGCTGGGTGTTATATTGATGCTCTCAGGAGTTGCTGGGTGTTATATTGATGCTCTCAGGAATTGCTGGGTTTTATATTGATGCTCTCAGGAGTTGCTGGTGTTATATTGATGCTCTCGGGAGTTGCTGGGTGTTATATTGATGCTCTCAGGAACACTCAAAAAAATGATATGTTGGCTTTACTTAACTTTTTTATGTAAACAGGTTCCACCGGTTCCACATAACTATGTTTCGTTAAACAAACATAATATGTTCATGTAACTTCAACATCATGGAATTTGGTCATTTTAAGCGACCCAATTAAACTCTGAGCTAATGAGTTAATTAAGTGAATAATTGAGTGATGATTGAGCATTATTGAAGACACCTGATGTTAAAGGGTTAGTTCACCCAAAAATGAAAATTCAGTCAGTATTTACTCACCCTCATGTTGTTCCAACCCCGTAATACCTTCGTTCATCTTCGGAACACGAATTAAGATATTTTTGATGAAATCTGAGAGCTGGATCACTCCTCCATACTCCTCCATAGGCTTCTTAAGGGATTGAACTTGCAGGCCCCGAAAAGTTATTACAGACATCGTTAAAATAGTCCAAGTGACTACAGTGGCTCAATCTTAAGTTTATCAAACGACGAGAATACTATTTGTGCGCAAAAAAACAAAAATAACGACTTTATTTCAACTATTCATTTCCTTCTCTGTGGGCCTCGAGTCAGTTCACTAGTGTAAAAGCGTAGAGCTTCTGTTGTTGTACGTCACACGCATCACACACATGACCAGCGTCGGCCAATAGTGAGCCTACGTGTGACGTAGCTCTACACAATCACACTACGTTAACTGACTACAGGCCCACAGAGAAGGAAATGAATAGTTGAAATAAAGTCGTTATTTTTTGTTTGTTTTTGCGCACAAAAAGTGTTCTCGTCGTTTGATAAACTTAAGATGGAGCCACTGTAGTCACTTGGACTATTTTAACGATATCTTTAATAACTTTTTGAGGCCGGCAAGTTTCAATCCTTTTGAAGCCTATGGAGGAGTGATCCAGCTCTCAGATTTCATCAAAAATATCTTAATTCGTGTTCCGAAGGTCTTACGGGGTTGGAACAACATGAGGGTAAGTAAATACTGACAGAATTTTCATTTTTGGGTGAACTATCCCTTTAACAAGCAGAATCTCTGAAGGAGAAAACCGGAATGTTTAAGTCACCATTATGGAGATAAGTGTGTGTTTTAGTTGGGCTCTTGACCATTAACTTATTAACTTTAGATTTTGTTTGGTTGCTGTACATGAGTTATAACAGCCGGATGAACAATGAACTAAGGAGATCTGATGGTGTGGGTTGTGATTTAACATAATCATTATTTCACAATCATTTGACCTCAATCACTGAACTTATATTGAACCCAATTTCTGAGTTAAGTTTACCTTACTGTCATTGTAGAGCATACTATTTTTAGCCTTTTCAATGAAATTCAAATGATCAAATCAAGAAATAAAAAATAAACTTCTTAAAAAATATTTTGAGTAGGCACACACAGACATCAAGAATCAGCATATGAATCTCAGCAATGGTGACAAACAGATCATAAGCTCATTATTTATTCATGCAGCAATGCATGATGGGAGCCATGAATGAGTGCACCCAGAATGCACTGCAACATGCTTTATAATTTTCACCATTGTTGAGATTCACAGGCTGATTCTTGATGTCTGTGTGTGCCTACTCAAAATACTTTTTAGGCAGTTTCTTTTTTATTTATTGATTTGATCATTTAAATTTCATTGAAAAGTCTAAAAATAGTATGTTCTACAATGACAGTGCTGCTATTATTCGTAAGGTAAACTTTACTCAGACATTCGGTTTAATATAAGTTCAGTGACTCAGGTCAAATGATTGTGAAATAATGATTATGTTAAAACACAACCAACACCATCAGATGACCTTTGTTTATTGTTCATCCGGCTGTTATAACTCATGTACAGCAGCCAAACAAAATCTAAAGTTAATAAGTTAATGGTCAAGAGCCCAACTAAAACAAATACTTATCTCCATAATGGTGACTTAAACATTCCGGTTTTCTCCTTCAGAGATTCTGCTTGTTAACATCAGGTGTCTTCAATAATGCTCAATCATCACTCAGTTATTCACTTAATTAACTCATTAGCTCAGAGTTTAATTGGGTCGTTTAAAATGACCAAATTCCATGATGTTGAAGTTACATGAACATATTATGTTTGTTTAACGAAACATAGTTATGTGGAACCGGTGGAACCTGTTTACATAAAAAAGTTAAGTAAAGCCAACATATAATTTTTTTGAGCTGATTCGAATTGCTGGGTGTTATATTGATGCTCTCAGGAGTTGCTGGGTGTTATATTGATGCTCTCAGGAGTTGCTGGGTGTTATATTGATGCTCTCAGGAATTGCTGGGTGTTATATTGATACGCTTAGGAGTTTTTGGAAAAGTGTTCCACCTTGGCCATCTAGAAGGAGAGCAGTCGACATTAATAGTCTCATACGGGAAAAGGTGAGAACAGTGTTTATGTAAAGTACACTTACAGTTATTTTTATTAGCTTTGGTACTATTTTCACAAGTAAGGTGTAGTTTTTCAAAACTCTTAGCGCTAATATCACAACAGATCATCAACAGTGCTAGCATGGCTAACGTCAGACCTCGTCTCATTGAGACGTGGGTCTGGGAACCACATGTTCATTTTCTCGTATTTGAGGCGTGGTTTACGAATGCCCAGAGCCGTTTATTGGGTGCTACGAATGTCTATCAAATGCGCCTGTACGTAGCTCATAGCGAATCGTTACAATTATACCAGATGACGTATGTAGAGCGACATAAATTAGACGAGGAAGAAGACGATGGGTCAGAGATTTATGTGTACACGATGGCGTTCAGCGACTATTGCCATTTGTGCAAGAACAATATCTAAGGCTGCATCGAAAGGTAACTTCGCGTCTGCTGCCATGTTGGATCCATAGGTATAAACAAACTGCTTCGTCATCTTCTTGCTGCTCCCTCCCCGTTCTGTGATTGGTCCCCTCGCTGAGGCGAAAATCTGGTCCATGGAATAAAATCACGCTGCGCGCAAAGCAGCTTGGAGAAACTCAGGCTACAACAGTGCATTTTTTTTCCAAACATTTCATCGTTTTCAATTGTGTTAGTACAATACTCAAAATCACAAATTACCCTTTTCACAACACAATATGACTGTTTCACCTATATAAATATTTCATTCACAGTAGCTTCCTTTCATAATACCATTACTAACAAACTTTTGATTTGCATCTCTTCTTGTTTAGTTTAATACATTTGTCTAAACAATCTTCTGATTGTTCACATGCACAGCAATATTTGCTTATACTCAAAAATTTTTTCTCACAGTGTCATACACACACATACAAAACACCATCATGGCGACACACACACGACTTCATTAATATTCATTAAACAATATATAATGTAATATAAACCCCAAATGTACATAACTGATAGCAACAATTAAGAAGAAACATAATTATTTAAATAAAATAACATCAAATGTGAAGTGTCACGCAGGGAATTCTGGGAATGTCAATTTAGAGAAACAACAAGAACAGAAAAAAGAGAAGGGACGAGCAGAAACACGAGAAATACAACTGACTTCAGCCACAGCCTTAGATCAGTTGAAGATAAAAACATTAAATCTGTGAAGATCTCAGCAGAGGAGGATTAAACAACTCCACAAACAGCATTACCAGCTTCACTTATTACTAACCAGATTTACTTTATTTCTGTCATACATTTACAGTTCTGTCTGAGAATTAACAGAAGTTTAGATGTTGATGATTTATTGTTTCATTTGAAGTTACCATGAAAGTGATCAGTGTTGTCTTTAGTTGAGCTCTTGACCGTTGACTAGTAGGATTATGTTTGGTTATGTCTTGATGATTATTTAATCATCATGTATTCACTGAGCTCATTTAGAATCTCACCTTTCATTATATAGATCATTTGGTTTGTGTTATTGATTGAGGTAATCCTTTCATTCAACAACATGTGATTAATCAGTTTTGTGATGATATGAAGATTTTTAAAACAATGTGTGCTTAAAAGGTTAGAACTACTGAATCTTTCATACTTCAAGAGTCATCATATGAATCTCAACAACGGTGATGGTATAAGTGCAATGCATGATGGGAGCCATCAATCAAAACTCATCAATATTTCCCAGAATGCATTGCAGCATGAATAAATTATGCTGAATTGCCTTAGTATTTTCATTTATTATTATCTGCTTTTATTTTTTCTGTTGTTTTTGTTGCAGCCTTTAGCTTGTTTTGTGATGTTCAGAGTTGTATCTGATTATTTTGTTGATTGTCACCGTTGTTGAGATTCATACGCTGATTCTTGATTTCTGTGTTGGACTGTTTGTTCAGTCCGATGTAAATATGTCTGTTGTGCATGTGTTGCACTGATTTGTTGGTTGAAAAATAAAAAAATAAATGTTTCAACAGCATGTTTGTGTATCTGCAAATATTGCAGTGCATGTGAACAATCTGAAGAATTTTTTACAATTTGAACTCTTTTAGTATTATGGCAAAGCATACTAAAGATGAGAGTGCTTTTCATTATGCCCAACAGTATGTAGTTGGTTAGACAAAAATCTGGTAATATGAATGAAGTGTGTACCATTTTGTGTAAAACTTTGATTTTGATAATGCGATATGTAGTTTTGGTTGCAGTGCTTCATTTTGCAGGATATATGGTTTGGGTGTGTGGTTTTGTGAACTGTGTTAAGTATTTTGATACAACCAGCCTAGTTTGCTAAATTATAGCAATTGAAAAAAAAACTGTATAGCTCATGATTAAACCTAATGTTCTCATTACATATTACAATAATCTTGTGTTTGAAACAATGATTATGTGGAGTGAAATGTGTATTACTGTAATGAAAGCATGATATCATGTTTTGAAAGAATGACAAGCTCTGTTACAAGTGTTATCAGTTTGGATTTTTGTATTAAGACTTGTGAAAATAGTAACAAAGTTAATACAAATTTTTAATACTTTTTTATCTTAAACAAATATTAAAAAATATTTAAATAAGTAAGCACACTGTAAAAACCTTTTATTTATTTTAGTATTGTGATTTCATTATTTGACCTTGATCTGCAGGTTGGATTTCTTCAGTCCCGTTGTGATTGTGTGGGGATTGTGCAGGAGCTTCTGCAGCGAGATGTCTTTCTCTCTGCGGTTATGCTTCCAGACGACCCATAACCAGTGGCCATTTTTTGTGTCTTCATTAAATAAATCTATGGCAAGCTGGGACCATATCTCTGTGGAATATTCAATGTTTATATTCAAAATATCAGCTTTCTGCAGCTTCTTTATCATAGAATCAATCCCTCCTGCCTTTTCTCATATATCTGATCTTACAATTTGTATGCCTTTTTTATACCTCCCCATTCTACAGTGTGAGAGATCCAAGTCTGACTATGCTGATCCTAGTCCAGGTTCAGGTCCACTTCCCTACATATTCAATAAGGTCTCACTAAACTTCTGTCCTTCTCTCCATCTCACTGACTTAGTCTTTCTGACTATATCTGACCAGCACAGAGATAGTCATACCTTGTTTCAAAAATTGGTCATGGGAAAGTTTTGAGATGATGAGAAACATTTTACCCTATCTTGTGAAAACACAGCACCCAGTCAAAGATTTAACAACAATCATAAAATTGAGGAAAAACAGAACAACTGTAATCAAACAATTCTCTGTAATCCTTAGTTCCACTATTACCCCCTGTCTGACGCCTCTGCATATATGTACTGTATATGTATATGTATACAGGTGCTGGTCATATAATTAGAATATCATCAAAAATTTGATTTATTTAGGTAATTCCATTCAAAAAGTGAAATTTGGATATTATATTCATTCATTACACACAGACTGATGTATTTCAAGTGTTCATTCCTTTTAATTTTGATGATTATAACTGACAACCAATGAAAACCCCAAAATCAGTATCTCAGAAAATTTGAATATTGTGAAAAGGTTCAATATTGAAGACACCTGATGCCACACTCTAATCAGCTAATTAACTCAAAACACCTGCAAAGGCCTTTCTATGGTCTCTCAGTCTAGTTCTGTTGGCTACACAATCATGGGGAAGACTGCTGACTTGACAGCTGTCCAAAAGACGACCATTGACATCTTGCACAAGGAGGGCAAAACACAAAAGGTCATTGCTAAAGAGGCTGGCTGTTCACAGAGCTCTGTGTCCAAGCACATTAATAGAGAGGCGAAGGGAAGGAAAAGATGTGGTAGAAAAAAGTGTACAAGCAATAGGGATAACCGCAGCCTGGAGAGGATTGTGAAACAAAACCCATTCAAAAATGTGGGGGAGATTCACAAAGAGTGGACTGCAGCTGGAGTCAGTGCTTCAAGAACCACCACGCACAGACGTATGCAAGACATGGGTTTCAGCTGTCGCATTCCTTGTGTCAAGCCACTCTTGAACAAGACACAGCGTCAGAAGCGTCTCGCCTGGGCTAAAGACAAAAAGGACTGGACTGCTGCTGAGTGGTCCAAAGTTATGTTCTCTGATGAAAGTAAATTTTGCATTTCCTTTGGAAATCAAGGTCCCAGAGTCTGGAGGAAGAGAGGAAAGGCACAGAATCCACATTGCTTGAAGTCCAGTGTAAAGTTTCCACAGTCAGTGATGGTTTGGGGTGCCATGTCATCTGCTGGTGTTGGTCCACTGTGTTTTCAGAGGTCCAAGGTCAACGTAGTCGTCTACCAGGAAGTTTTAGAGCACTTCATGCTTCCTGCTGCTGACCAACTTTATGGAGATGCAGATTTCATTTTCCAACAGGACTTGGCACCTGCACACAGTACCAAAGCTACCAGTACCTGGTTTAAGGACCATGGTATCCCTGTTCTTAATTGGCCAGCAAACTCGCCTGACCTTAACCCTATAGAAAAACTATGGAGTATTGTGAAGAGGAAGATGCGATACGCCAGACCCAACAATGCAGAAGAGCTGAAGGCCACTATCAGAGCAACCTGGGCTCTCATAACACCTGAGCAGTGCCACAGACTGATCGACTCCATGCCACGCCGCATTGCTGCAGTAATTCAGGCAAAAGGAGCCCCAACTAAGTATTGAGTGCTGTACATGCTCATACATTTCATGTTCATACTTTTCAGTTGGCCAACATTTCTAAAAATCCTTTTTTTGTATTGGTCTTAAGTAATATTCATTAATATTTTATTTCATTAGTTGTCAGTTTTAATCATCACAATTAAATGAAATAAACATTTGAAATATATCAGTCTGTGTGTAATGAATGAATATAATATCCAAATTAGATTGTTTCACAGCAGCTTCACAATTGTAACAAATTCAATATCACCTGAGAAGCAACTTGGCCAACAAGCAAAAAGTGTCTATATTCAGCTCAAGTCACTTCAGTGTTGATTCAGTTCAGTTCAATAACTGTAACATTCATAAATTGTGCAAACATACTGTATATACAGTGTGCAAGAGGTACAGGTAACCAGGTATGAACTGATTTCTTTCATAACCACGAAAGAAATTATGATGGAAGGCATCAAGGAGGAGCTGAGAGGACTGAGACTCACGGCTTTGCACAATGATTTAGTTTTAGACCAGCTGACGGCATCACAAGCTGGAGTTTGTGTGATAGTGGGAGAAACTGCTGCACATACATGACAGATAATGATGAGAAAGGCCATATCATTGAAGAAGGGATGAAGAATTTGAGCTTCATGGCAAAGACTATGACAGATTGGGAAACTAATTCATTGTCTTTTGGATGGGGATGGTTTAAAGGTATTTTTACTAATGTGACAAATGTGATGATGATGGTAATTTGGATAATTTGTTCGGTCTCGTTGATCTTGTGTTTGTGGCCCTGTATAATGAAATTGATTAGAAATGCTGTTTGATCTACGTTCCAACACCAAACACGTCATAATGATTTGCCTTTCTTAAATCAAAGACCACACGTGTTCCTAAGCCTGTGGAATATGACACTGTAAATGTTTCCAGCGATAGTGGCAGTGAAGATGACACTGAAACTTAATTACCTTTAGGGTGACAAGGTAATGATTAGAAGGATAAGAGCAGAGGTTATCTGTGGATAACTGTCGTAAGAGTCATATGTGTCGATTACTGTCGTAAGAGTTAAGAAGAAGGGTTTATATTAGCTTGCTTAAATGCAAGAGATGTCTATGTCTCGCAAAAAAATTGCTAATTGCTTTGTTGCCTGAAAAATGATGGTGTGTTTTGAATCAATGTGAATTAACATGCTTGATGTACTGTTGTAATTTAAATACTGTTGTACTGTTTAATGTAAATACTATGTGTGATCAAAATTATTGAGTTCATGTATGCATGTGCTTTACTGAGTTTTTAGTTTCATATTCTGAATTATATTTTGTGCCGACATTAAAAACTGTCATCCCCCGTTTTCTGCATAGACATAAAAATGCACTATCCAAACTAAAATGAGTGTAATTCATGAATGATTTGGAACACAGACCTAAGGTTGGACTATTTTGAAAAAGACATTTTACAGATTATTTCTAAAGTGTTATAATTGTGTCTGAAAAAATAATTACAAATAATGACGTTTAAGTTGAATTTTATTGCTATGAAATTGTAGAGAAATAGTATGTTTTGCTGTTCTAAAAAAAAAAAAAAAAAAACGTTTCAGCAAAAAAAAAAAAAAAACAATGTAACTTTAAAGCCACTATAGTTTAAACAAGTAGTGTGCAAAAATGCCCTTTCTGGGAGCTGCTGCTGGTGAATTACAGTATTTTTTCATAAAATGATGTGTGTACTGTATGTACAGTAAAGTCAGTGTGGTCACTATGAACATACTACAACATTTGGAAGATGGAAAACCCAATTTGGTGAATTTGATTGTGAACATATTTGTGTACTGTACATACAGTAAGGGAGGTATTGTCAAAATTTCACCTGTAGGACGTCAGTGTGGTCACTAGGAAAGCACTACAGCCTTTGGAACAGGAAAAAATACTTTAGGGGAATTACAGTATTTTTTTTCTTGAACTTATTAGTTTATTGTAGGTACAGTAAGGGAGGTATTGTCAAAATTTCACCTGTAGTAAGTCAGTCTGATCACTAGGAAAGCACTACAGCTTTTGGAACAGGAAAAAATACTTTAGGGGAATTACTGTATTTTTTTCTTGAACTTATTAGTTTATTGTACGTACAGTAAGGGAGTTATTGTCAAAATTTCACCCGTAGTAAGTCAGTCTGATCACTGGAAAGCACTACAGCCTTTGGAACAGGAAAAAATACTTTAGGGGAATTACTGTAATTTTTTTTAATTAATATGTGTATACTGAACGTACAGTAAGGGAGGTACTGTCAAAATTTCACCTGTAGTAAGTCAGTCTGGTCAGTAGGAACTACTACAACCTTTGGAACATGAAAAAATCCCTTTGGTGGATTACTGTAACTTTTACATAAAACATTTTTGCGTACTGTATGTACAATAGCCTACACAAAAGTACACTAAAGCAGTCTAGGTGAATACGCAGCAAAGATCAATCCTGAAACTATTTTTACCCTGTTTTTTTTTTTTTTTAAACTTGACTATGTTCATGGTGCTGTCCACGTAGGCTATCAAGTCTGCAACTTGGGTACAGTTGCTTTTTATATTCGCTTCGCATATTTGCGGAGTTCCGCGTTCAATATCTCGTGAGCTGAATATTGTTACTTCACAAATAACATTGTTTTTTAATCTCCTCAAAACGAGCTTTCCTTCGGGTTTGCACTTTGCAGATGGTCCCTTCTTAGCAGCCTGCGCATAGAGATCAATGTATTTTGTCCAGTGTGAAGGAAAGATCGTTTTGAGGAAATTTATGTTGTAGCTTCTGGTGTTTTATCTGTAGTTATATGTGATAGGTGTTGTGTGTAGCAACAACGTTTAGTTCACGAGTTATTGAACGCGGAAGTCCGTGAATGTGCGAATATGTGAATATAAAACCAACTTTACCTAAGTCGTTTTCTGCACCTGTTTTCTTATGTGGACACATCAGGCGCTTATGTCCGATGTCTCCACACTCGAAACATCTTATGCTGCCAGTAGTTGCATACACCATAAATAATCTTCCCTCGTGTTTCACACGAAAATTAATATCCAGTGTATTCTCAGGCGATTCTGCACCATGTAAACGTACCGTCTAAAAGACGCAACATGCTTCAGAGCCGGATGTTTACATCCAAGCGCAACAGTTTTAAAGGGGAAATGAAGCAGTCAGTCAAGTTTACATGATTTACAAGATGGATGTCCACTATAATCAAAAATTATATAAGAAACATGACAAATGTTAACATATAAAAGAAACACCGTGATATCTTTCGGGGCAAGGGCGCCGCCATTGTGCAGTATTATAACCTGTGACGTCACGGGGTTGGTTTGCTCTGTGCTGAGTTCAGTAAAATACAGTGAAAGATGCATGTAAGCTGGTCGAACCAGCGAACAACTAACGTTAGGTACAGTCATTGTTAACTAACAGCTGTAAGCATGAACTAGCTAACGCTAACTTAGTGTTTAGCTAGTGAACTTTATTAGTACCAGAAAAAAATACGACGTCTAAAGTTAACAAACTGCACATGGAAACATTGTTTGCGATGTCTGCCATCATATTCCTGTCTCTTGTCAACACCATGGTTGCAATACATGGTCAAGAATACTTCAATCTTAGTGGAGATCATGGTACACCTTTTTATAATTGCACACTGTTATCTCACACACACACACACACACACACACACACACACACACACACACACACACACACACACACACACACACACACACACACACACACACACACACACACACACAATTTCAGCTAGGGCTGGGCGAATATATCGCATGACATTGTTATGCGCATCTCGTCAGTAAAGCTGGTTCCTTGATTAGTAGTAAATCACCTTCACCTGCTTTCAGATGGAAGATATGATGCAGATATGAGTGTTAAATTAACACTCAAGAGTGTTAAAGTTAATGAGATAATTAAGTGATTCATTTAGTGATGATTGAGCATTATTGAAGACGCCTGATGTTAACAAGCAGAATCACTGAAGGAGAAAATCACAAATTGTAAGCCACCGTTATGGCGATCAGTGTTTGTTTTAGTTGGACTCTTGACCCTTATACTTTCAATTTAAATTTTGTTTTTCTGCTGTTATTGATTTCTAACAGTCAAATGACCTAAGAAAAGTGTGATTTGATAGTGTTGATTATG
This sequence comes from Gila robusta, assembly GCA_030770095.1. Taxonomy (NCBI): domain Eukaryota; kingdom Metazoa; phylum Chordata; class Actinopteri; order Cypriniformes; family Leuciscidae; genus Gila; species Gila robusta. The sequence goes on from JAVALU010001965.1 coordinate 23,908, forward strand.
TTTTGGCATAATCACAATGTGATCTGAAAAATGAAACTTCTTGAGATAGTTTGGTTTAACTTGTTAGCAACAACTTTGTGATTCTACAGCATATGATTATCAGTATTTTTCTTACTATCCAAAATATTTAATAAACACTGATCTCATCAAAACACTTTCAATTGATATTTAGAATCACAGACATCAATAATCAGCCTGTGAATCTCAACAATAGTGACAATAATAATGCATGTTGCAGTGGCTGCCACCAATCACAACTCATTAATGGCTCCCATCATGCATTGCGGTATGAATAAATTATGATCTGAATTGTCTATGTAATTTACTTTTCCTAATTGAATATTCTGCTCGTCACCATTGTTGAGATGCATTGACTGAATCTTGACGTCTGAGTGTGCCTAAAAGAAAGATTTTTTTTAAACAACTTTTAAAAAATCCTTTATATTATATCTAAAATTCTGGATATTTATGCTGAATCACAGTTATGCTGTAACCAACAGCATAAATCAAAAACATAAAGTTCAAATGATGATTGTCCCAACATAGCCAACACCATTAGATCACTTTTTTTCTTTGTTCATCTGGCAGTTATAACTCAGATACACCAGCCAAACAAAATCTAAAGTTAATTATATAAGGGTCAAGAGCCCAACTAAAGCAAACAATGATCGCCATAACGGTGGCTTACAATTTTAGATTTTCTCCTTCAGTGATTCTGCTTTAGGTGTCTTCAATAATGCTCAATCATCACTCAATTAATCACTTAATTATCTCATTAACTTTAACACTCTTGAGTGTGGACTCATATACACTCCCAGGAGTATTAGGGGGCTTTCACACTGGCAGTTTAGTTCGGAACGGGGCACGGTTCGCATGAAAAATCGCTAATGTGAACGCTGTCATGTGGACCCGAGCGCGCACTTGGTCCCGAACCCGAGACTACCTGGAGGAGGTGGTCTGAGTTCGGTTGCTCCCGAACCGTGCTGCGGTTCGCGTGTATGTGAAAGCAACACGGACTCGGGTGCGCACTTGTTCAGGAAGTAAAGTATCCTGCGCATGCGTTTTAGCCGATTATGATGTATTTAGTTAAATAAAACACACGTAAGGGCTGAAGATTTACCTTGGATACGAGCAAGAGTGAGTCTGCAGTGTTTTCGCGCATAGTGCGTGCAATCAGGGCAACAAATTAATGGAAATCCACTGTCTCCTCAAAAGAGTCCATTTGCAAGCAGCGGAAAGACAGCTTATGCGACACACACACACACACACACACACACTGTTAACCTTAGTTGTTTACTCAGCTATGCATAATAGCACCAAATAAAAAACACAATATATTGACCTGCGTCGTGTTTTCTATCATGCGCCGTGCACGTTTGCAATGACGTAAGATGCACGCAAACGCACCAGAGTTCGATAGAATCAAGTTGAGTGTGAATCCAGACAAACGTTGCAGGGGGCGCCGGGAACAAACGCGCTCGGGCTCGGACCGCAGCAAACGAGCCCAGTGTAAAAGCCCCCTAAATTTAACACTGGAGTTTTTACTGTGTACAAAGAGCCGTAGTTAACTGACAAGCTGAGCCATATCGCATTAATTATCGCTGGCGATACGTCCGCAATATTAATGCGATATGGCTCAGCTTGTCAGTTACCTACGGCTCTTTGTAGTAAATGCCGCTCCATCTGAAAGCAGGTGAAGGCGATTTACTACTAATCAAGGAACCGGCTTTACTGACGAGATGCGCATAACAATGTGATGCGATATATCGGCCAGCCCTAAAATGAACCATAGCAAGATACATATATCACCCAGCCCTAATTTCAGCTGTAATGAGCATTTGCACTGATGTTACACAGTGTTAATGCTGATTTCTCTGTTTCTGAAGAATCCACAAAGCATCACAGTTTCATCAGAGAAGATAAATCTGAAAGGGATGACGTCTGGAAACTACGCCATTCCTGAGGTTGCCAGGTGTGTAAAACACTGCCAGGACTGAAGCTATTCAACCTAACTAAACTGACAACACAATTGTATTGCTTATAACCAGCGGTGTATAGCCTAGTCCAGGGATCAGAAAGTAGAAGTCCTGCCATGTGTTTAAACTGAGCGTGCTCTTTGGCCATGGTGAACAGCCAATAGCAGCGTTGTGGACAGAGGTGTATAGTAGAAGAGTAGACATAGAAAAAAAGTAGATGTCCTGCCATGTGTTTATTCCACCCATGAACTGATTGACAGTTGATTTCAGCTGATTTCTGTCCCCTGACTGAAAAACTGCTAATTAGCAAATCCAAGTGATTGGAACAAAATACTGAGGAGGACTTTTACGGCCGTTTCACACCGCAAGCATGAGCGGCGCGTGAGCAGCACGTCAGCGCAACTACATCGTCACTGCAGCTGCAGACGCGCGCAAGTATTCACACTGGAAGCGTTTGTACAGCGTCACAACAGCGGCTCCCAGGCTGTATAAGCAAGCATTTCTTTACAAAGACTTTTGTAAAATTTGTTTTTAGAAGTTGGTCATAAACATATTTGAAGTTTGTTCAAAGCCCAAACTGAATAATTAAAAACAAGTTTAATGGGTACATTTTCTATAAAATTTTATTTTCTTTATGTTAGTCTTCATTTTCTTTTCTGACATATTGCAGTTCTTGTTAAAACACACTAGACATGCAAATTCTATGCGTTTTGGGCACTTTTTGTGTGAAATCATATTAATTTTGTCCATCAAAAGTGTGCTTTTACTTTAATTGAGCGTGAGCAGCGCAGCAAAAATAGACTCGAAGCCGAAACCCCCGCTTCACTGCTGCTCACGCTACGCTCCTGCTTGACGCTCACGCGCTGCTCCTGCTCGCGGTGTGAACGCACTCATTGATTAACATGCACGCCGAAAAAAATACCCGCTGCTCACGCGCCGCTGACGCTTGCGGTGTGAAACGGCCCTTACTTTCTGAACCTGGACTTTACACCTCTGCATAGCAATGCCACATGTCAGCCAAGAGTTAACCAGCAGAATCACTGAAGGAAAGAAGAGACAATCCGAAACACAAAAAAACTTTATAGAACTTATTACTAACCAGAATTACTTTATTTCTGTCAGACGTCTACAAAAGTTTTTTATTGAGAATTAACAGAGGTTTAACTCTTACATTTGAAGTCACCATAACAGTGATTAGTGTTTCCATTAGTTGGGCTCTTAACTCTTATTACATATTTTTTCTTTGTTGACTGCTGTGACAGTGAGCTTATTAAACACATGCAGCAGCAAGGAAAGTTAAAGTGAGATGAGATCCGGTGATGATGGTAACCTGTTAATGGTTTTATAATCATCATGAAATAGACTATTTCATTGATGTCTTTTGAATCTTGCATGTTGTAATACCATTACTATATTCATATCACAAACCCTGTGGAACTGCAGCATGAGATCCAGTAATATTGATGAAGAGTTAAGAACCCAACTAATGGAAACACTAATCACTGTTATGGTGATTTCAAATGAAACAGAGTTAAACCTCTGTTAATTCTCAATAATTACTTTTGTAGACGCCTAACAGAAATAAAGTCAGTCTGGTCAGTAATAAGTGTTCTGAACTTTTTCTTCTAAAGTGTTTGAAAACTCAGAAGCGAAGACCAGGAGACGTTGGAATATCTTTCAAGCAGGATCCTTTATTGGGAAGTCGCTGTTGCTTTGCTGTAGTCTTATGGCGGGCCGGAAGGTCCAAAAATAGGACTAATGACTTGTCGTAGGAAGTCACTATAGGCTGCTATAGCCACTAGCTACTGACTTTCCCACTGATTATGGCGGGCCGGAAGGTCCAAAAATAGGACTAATGATTTGTCGTAGGAAGTCACTATACTATAGCCACTAGCTACTGACTTTCCCACTGATAGGCCAGCGGTGGACCTGTATACGTACTCTCTTCACACAGCGGGCGACCCATTCTCCTCAGCGAGCGATTCACTTTCCTCACACAGCGAGCGACTCTTTTCTCACACAGCGGGCGACCCATTCTCCTCAGCGAGCGACTCACTCTCCTCACACAGCGGGCGACCCATTCTCCTCAGCGAGCGACTCACTCTAGTCCTCACACAGCGGGCGACTCACTCTCCTCACACAGCGGGCGACCCATTCTCCTCAGCGAGCGACTCACTCTCCTCACACAACGGGCGACTCACTCTCCTCAGCGAGCGACCCACTCTCCTCACACAGCGGGCGACTCACTTTCCTCAGCGAGCGACCCACTCTCCTCACACAGCGAGCGACTCACTCTCCTCACACAGCGGGCGACTCACTTTCCTCAGCGAGCGACCCACTCTCCTCACACAGCGAGCGACTCACTCTCCTCACACAGCGGGTGACTCACTTTCCTCAGCGAGCGACCCACTCTCCTCACACAGCGAGCGACTCACTCTCCTCACACAGCGAGCGACCCACTCTCCTCACACAGCGAGCGACCCACTCTCCTCACACAGCGGGCGACCCACTCTCCTCACACAGCGAGCGACCCACTCTCCTCACACAGCGGGCGACTCACTCTCCTCAGCGAGCGACCCACTCTCCTCACACAGCGAGCGACTCACTCTCCTCACACAGCGAGCGACTCACTCTCCTCACACAGCGGGCGACTCACTCTCCTCACACAGCGGGCGACTCACTTTCCTCAGCGAGCGACTCACTCTCCTCACACAGCGGGCGACTCACTCTCCTCACACAGCGGGCGACTCACTCTCCTCACACAGCGGGCGACTCACTCTCCTCACACAGCGGGCGACTCACTCTCCTCACACAGCGGGCGACTCACTTTCCTCAGCGAGCGACTCACTCTCCTCACACAGCGGGCGACTCACTCTCCTCACACAGCGGACGACTCACTCTCCTCACACAGCGGGCGACTCACTTTCCTCAGCGAGCGACCCACTCTCCTCACACAGCGAGCGACTCACTTTCCCCAGCAAGCGATTCACTTTCCTCACGCAGTCATGTACATTGGCCTAATATTATAATAAAATCATACCATTTTCAAATACTGTGGTGGTGCAATAACTAAATACTTCAGTAAAGTGTTTAATTTTTGTGTTGTAAATGTAAATTTATTTTGAACCAGTATAAAGTCGTTATTTATTAGGGCTGGGCGATATATCGCACGATATTGTTATGCGCATCTCGTCAGTAAAGCCGGTTCCTTGATTAGTAGTAAATCTCCTTCACCTGCTTTCAGATGGAGCGGCATTTAATACACAGCACAAACTCCAGTGTTAAATTAACACTCAAGAGTGTTAAAGTTAATGAGATAATTAAGTGATTAATTTAGTGATGTTTGAGCATTATTGAAGACACCTGATGTTAAGTTCTCGCAGCTGGCTGCGTTCTTCATCGACTCACGAGCCGAGTGATCCACCGCTAAGAGTTGTACACTTAACAAGCAGAATCACTGAAGGAGAAAATCTCAAATTGTAAGCCACCGTTATGGCGATAAGTGTTTGCTTTAGTTGGGCTCTTAATGAAATACATTTGCTATGGAGAGAGATAAGTTGATCAAATGTTTCTGGATGACGTCATAATCAACAAGAGCTGATCTGAACAAGTTTATGAGTATATGGATGTAGGGCTGGGCGATATATCGCATGACATTGTTATGCGCATCTCGTCAGTAAAGCCGGTTCCTTGATTAGTAGTAAATCACCTTCACCTGCTTTCAGATGGAGCGGCATTTACTACACAGCAAAAACTCCAGTGTTAAATTAACACTCAAGAGTGTTAAAGTTAATGAGCTAATTAAGTGATTAATTTAGTGATGTTTGAGCATTATTGAAGACACCTGATGTTAACAAGCAGAATCACTGAAGGAGAAAGTCACAAATTGTAAGCCACCGTTATGTCGATCAGTGTTTGCTTTAGTTGAGCTCTTAACCTTTATACATTCACTTTAAATTTGTTTGTCTGCTGTCATTTATTTATAACAGTCAAACAAACAAAGAAATGTGTGATCTGATAGTGTTGGTTATGTTCTGGCATAATCATGCTGTGATCTGAAAATGAAACTTATTGAGATAGGTTGTTTTAACTTATTTGCACCAGTTTTGTGGTTCTACAGCATATATGAATATAGGTATGTTTCTTTTAATCCAAAATATTTATTAAACATTGTTCTGATCAAAACACTTTCAAATGAATTTATTTAGAAACACAGACATCAATAATCAGCCTGTGAATCTCAACAATGGTGACAATAATAAAGCATGTTGCAGTGGCTGCCACCAATCACAACTCATTAATGGCTCCCATCATGCATTGCGGTATGAAGCTTTTGTTTGTCACCATTGTTGAGATGCATACGCTGATTCTTGAAGTCTGTTTAATACCTTATACTGTAAGACTCTGTCCCAACTATGCTTTTCAAAATTTAAGTCATTTGCAATAAGCTCACCTTTGTTAAAAACCATCTTTTATATAGTACATGTACTTATCACATAGTAAACTCTTGCTGAGCTCAGCAATCTACATGTCCATGATGATAACATTATCATCTGAACATATTTTACCCATAATTTTCTCTGCTGTTTTGAATGTGCAAAATTAAAACACATTTTCAGCAATCAGAGAAAACTAATGTTAAAGAGGGAAGGGTTTAAGAGCCCAGATAAAGCTGACACTAATCACGATTCTGGTGACTTTAAATGACACATTCAATGAATCGTCAACACAAAACCTGTTAATTCTCAATAAGAGCTTCTGTAGAGTCTGACAGAAATAAAGTTAATCTGGTTATTAATAACAAGTGAAAGCAGCATTTGAAAAAGACATTGAAAAGAGGCATGATGTGATTGGCTGCCAAAAAACACCCGTTAATCTTTAAGTTTTCTTTAAGATTACATTTATTTATTTGAATGTATTGCTTTATTTATTTTAGAGCATTTTATGGGATACCATATAAAATATACCTATAATTTTTCATAAACACAAACTCTCCTCCACCCAGTGCTATTCTATCCAGAGTTACATTTTAACACACATTGTGTGTTAAAATCTACACAACATGTGTAAAAATGCTATCTACACATCACATGTGTTGTTTTTTGACACATCTCTTTTTAGAGTGTAGACGTCTGACAGAAATAGTCAAAGTATCTGTATTTTATGTCTGTGATTAAGGACAGCACACATGTCTGAGCCAGAAAGTCTTTCCTTCAGATCTGGTTTCTCTCATGATTCAAAGATGTGTGATTTACAGATCTTTTATGTCTTTTATGTTTATGATTTTTGGACAAACACAAACTGACTATAAGTTGATTTGCAAATAAACATGAGTTTTAATTTAATGCATCATGAGAGTTTTTATTTGGTCCAGAAACAGTATAAATTATATCTAAATGAGACCATAAAAGATGGATTTGGATGATTGGATTCAAAGAACCATTTGGGGTTCTTTTTATGGAACCCATTAAAATGGTTCTATATAGAACCATTTTGGAGTTCCATATATGAAGCGGGTGATAGAACCATTTTTGGTTCTAAATAGAACAATTCTTGTAAGAGTGTATGAATTTTTAAAAGAATTAATTAAAAATTTGAATATCAAACTCGGTCATAACAATTGCAACATGTTCCTCTAGGGGGCAGTAATACCGCACACTCTTTAGGAGACTTTGCAAGATTTTTCACCATTTTTGCTTTCAATAACACGTGTTGTGTAGTTTTATGAATAACAGAAACACACACCCTTTGAAGTTGAGATAGAAAACTTTATTTATTTTCAATGAGCTTATGTCTTTCTTTGAATATCAATAGCATACCTTGTGCTGTGATTCTGTGAATAAAGACAACATCAAAATTTTCTTGTAGAATCCAGTAACAACACACACCCTTTGAAGTTGAGATAGAACACTTTATTCATTATCAATGAGCTTATGTCTTTTTCAAATATCAATATCAAACTTTGTGATGTGATTCTGTGAATAAATACAACATCAAAATGTTCTTCTGTTAACCAGTAACAACACACACCCTTTAAAGTTGAGATAGAAAACTGTCTGAATTTTCAATGAATTTATTATCAGGTTTGAATTGAATTCAATAGCATTTATCCTGGATTACAAATGAAAAAGTCGCCTGCATGTAAATAATGTTTTAGGTCCAAGCAACAAGTCACAACCTTTGAAGTTGAGATAGAAAACTCTATGAATTTTTAAAAGAATGATTTTAAAATTTGAATATCAAACTCGGTCATAACAACTGCAACATGTTCCTCTAGGGGGCAGTAATACCTCACACTCTTTAGGAGACTCTGCGAGATTGTGTACCATTTTTGCTTTGAATAACACGTGTTGTGCTGTAGTTTTATGAATAACAAAAACACACATTTGTTCTTCTATTAACCAGTAACAACACACACCATTTGAAGTTGAGATAGAACACTTTATTCATTATCAATGAGCTTATGTCTTTCTTTAAATATCAATATCAAACTTTGTGCTGGGATTCTGTGAATAAATACAACATCAAAATGTTCTTCTGTTAACCAGTAAAAACTCACACCCTTTGAAGTTGAGATAGAAAACTCTATGAATTTTTAAAAGAATTAATTTAAAATTTGAATATCAAACTCGGTCCAAACAATTGCAACATGTTCCTCTAGGGGGCAGTAATACCGCACACTCTTTAGGAGGCTTTGCGAGATTTTTCACCATTTTTGCTTTCAATAACATGTGTTGTGCTGTAGTTTTATGAATAACAGAAACACAGAATTGTTCTTCTATTAACCAGTAACAACACACACCATTTGAAGTTGAGTTAGAACACTTTATTTTCAATGAATTTATTATCAGGTTTGAATTTAATTCAATAGTATTTATCCTGGATTTCAAATGAAAAAGTCGCCTATGTGTAAATAATGTTTTAGGTCCAAGCAACAAGTCACACCCTTTGAAGTTGAGATAGAAAACTATGAATTTTTTAAAATATTAATTTAAAATTTGAATATCAAACCCGGTCAAAACAATTGCGACATGTTCCTCTAGGGGGCAGTAATACCGCACACTCTTTAGGAGACTTTGCGAGATTTTTCACCATTTTTGCTTTCAATAACATGTGTTCTGGTGTAGTTTTATGAATAACAGAAACACAAAATTGTTCTTCTATTACCAAGTAACAACACACACCCTTTGAAGTTGAGTTAGAACACTTTATTTATTTTCAATGAGCTTATGTCTTTATTTGAATATCAATAGCATACATCGTGCTGTGATTCTGTGAATAAAGGCAACATCAAAATGTTCTTGTAGAATCCAGTAACAACACACACCCTTTGAAGTTGAGTTAGAACACTTTATTTATTTTTAAAGCATATATGGATGGAACAATTGAGCGTTTTTCCTCTTCGTTTTGTACTTTGTAGACGGTCCCTATCTGCTGTTTTACATTACAAAATGTATAGGTTGTGATACAGTAAAGCCGATTAAAACACATAAACTACACTACGTATTCTCGTCTACGTTTTAAAACAGTTCGAACACAACCTGTTTTTCGTTCTTATGCCAAATCGTTATTGATGTATTGAAGTGTTTCGGAGCTGAATCTCTGACAAATGTCAAACTTCCAACGTCAAACCAACTTTATATTGGTGCGCCATCTCTGGTGTTGAAGTATTCTGAAGTCTTTATAAGAGGCTGGATCCGAACTGGAACTGGCATAACAAATGCAAAACACGAGTATAGAGCTTTCTTTTGTCCTTTTCAGACTCACCCAGGAACGTCTCAGTGTTCATCAGTCCATCTGGTGTAATATTGGAGGGAGATTCAGTGACTCTGAAGTGCATCAGTGACTCAAACCCTCCTGCTCTGAACTTCAGCTGGTTTAAGGAGAATGAAACCTCAGCTGTTGGATCTGGACAGAGTTTCAGTGCACTACAGAGTGGACGCTTCTACTGTCAGGCTCACAATCAACATGGATCTCAGAGATCAGACGCTGTAACTGTCACAGGTGATGCTTTATAAGAGCAAACCTGTATATATTTCTTCAGTCTGGACTGTTAATCTTAGCTGATAATGTTTCACTCTTTCAGAGCATCACAGATCCAGATGGCATGAAGTTTTTGGGATCACAGTGGAATGTGGAGCAATATTCCTCCTCGTCATCATCATTATCGTCGTCATTCTCTTTATAATGTGAGAACCACAAACAACATTGATCATTTCAAATATAGTCATCCATATGATGTTAATTTCTGTCATTATTACAGAAAGAAACGAAGGAGTGTTAAATCTGAAGATCTCACTGAGGAACCGGTAATTGATCCAAACACGACATGACTTTACAGAAACAGAAAATCAATCGACCATCCGTTATCTCTATAATCATGTGTCTTCATGATCTGCATGCAGGAACAAACATACAGCAGGAGCAACAGAGTCTGATTCAGAAACAAACAGAGGTGTAACTAGATTAACCCTCTGGGGACCAGAAACGCGCCCGCGCGTTTTGCTTGTTTTTTTTTCACATAGCAGAAAAATAGACTTAAAATACTACCATCATTTCTGTTCATATAGAGTTAAGAAATATGAGAAAATAATCTGTTAAATGTCTACTTTTTTATGTGCCCACATACAATCAAAATCAAATATTGTGCTTTTGTAAAATAAAGAAAATAAACAGGGTGTGCGTTCTGCCTCTCAGTCACCGTGAACTTTTTTTCTGGAGCACGTCTCTAATCTTCAACAAAACTCAGCAAATACTATTCACCCAGCCATAAGCAATATATCTTTTAAATCATTTGATTTTGTACTTTTAAATGATCCGATTCAAAACTAAAATAAATATTCTCCGTTTATGTCATCTATATAAAAAGAGAGACGTGTCAGCCGGTCTAATTATCTTTCTCTCAGCTCATTATTCTGGTAATGTGACACGCCCACGGAGAGCACGCGCTAATTCAAACGCAAATATGTGAAGCAACACATTGAGACGCGTTAACGCCCATACACTCTGAAAACACACTATATTTTTTAGTCAGATTAATCTACTGTCGTCTTGCGCGGCTATATGAGGAAGAATCCTGGGACATTAACCTACCTCAGAACAAGTGCAGGTTTATTTTCACCACGAGGAGGAGCAACAGATTCAGCTGAGAAGTAAGTGTTTTATGCTTGTGCTTTGTTCTAATCGCGATAGAGAATAACGTTAGTGTCTGTAAACGGAAAAATAGCATACCGTTTAAATGTGAATCATGTTTCTGTGTGTGTGTGTGTGTGTGTGTGTGTGTGTGTGTGTGAATGAATGAATGAATGAATGAATGAATGAACACACAGATACGCACTGTTACAGACTAAATAAAAGACAACATTTCATTGACTAGTCTAAAATAGACATCAAATAAGCTTTTGTTAGGAGTTTCTGCTCATATGTTAAATATATAGTATGTTTTGTCAATAAACTAATCAACTAAGATGTTATAGTGTTTGTTCCAATGCAAGCTATATCAAAATAATGAATCCTCAACTTTGAAATATGTATGATCAAACTAAGACATTTATGGAAAAAGACAATTTTCTTTTCAAGATGTTTCCAACTCTAACTTTGAACCTTGAACTGAAATAAAACCATGTCTATATGGTGAAGGGTGTGATAGAAGTGTCTAGACGTATGCACCCTGTATTTTAAGATTTTTTATTCCTCTTTTTAGTCAACTTTAGCATGAGTGTGTTCACTTATTCTAAGCAGTGTGTGTGTGTGTGTGTGTGTGTGTGTGTGTGTGTGTGTGTGTGTTGTAAATAAATCCAAACAATCTAAAAGCCATTCTTTTTTTAAATCTCCTCATTCTTTGTGCAAGGCTCCTCATAATGATATGGCCTGATAGCACACCTAATAGGGCCATTATGGGAGGGTCTTTGTCTTTCTCAGGTGTGAAATGCCACACATATTAATGAGAGATCCACGCCCCTTCGCATAAAGCTTTCTCAAACAAAACACGTCATACACATTCTAAAAGACTTTATTGACTTATCTGAATGAGTAGTCAGGATGATTCTCACATAGTTTTGGAGCAAATATTCTAGACTATGTGATACAATTTTCAAAAGTCTTGTGAAGAAATAATCAATATGTGTTTTGTGGCCTTATTTCAGAAACTTTTATTTTTAGTTTTTTCAATAACCATGCATAAATAATATTCTCTCAAAAATACAAACATGTACATACATGTTGCTCATATATTATGGTAGCCCCGTTTGTGCTATATAGAGTGAATTTACACCTTTGCCATTAACATGTTTATAAATAACTGAAAAAAGCACAAATGTCAGTGCATGTCAAAACATCACAAGGGCCCCAAAAACCCCTTGGTCCCCAGAGGGTTAAGAAAGTAAAAGTATTTTGTTACAATCACCTGTATTTGGTAATTAGCACAGTTTTTCAGACAGGAGATAGAAATCAGCTGGCTGAGGTCATGGGTGGAATAAACATATGGTAGGACTTTTACTTTTTGACCCCTGCACAGCAAAAACTCCAGTGTTAAATTAACTCTCCTGGGAGTTTATATGGCTCCAGACTCAAGAGTGTAAAGTGTTAAAATATGAGTGTTAAATTAACACTCAAGAGTGTTAAAGTTAATGAGATAATTAAGTGATTACTTGAGTGATAATTGAGCATTATTGAAGACACCTGATGTTAACAAGCAGAATCACTGAAGGAGAAAATCACAAATTTTACGTCACCATTATATAGATCAGTGTTTGCTTTAGTTGGGTTCTTGACCCTTTTATTTTTTTTTCTTGAGAACTTGTTTGTCTGCAGTTATTGATTTATAGCAGCCAGATGAACAAAGACAAAAAGTGATTGGATGGTGTTGGTTATGTTTTGACATAATCATGTTGTGATTTGAAAATCTAAATTTACTGAGATAGTTTAACTTGTTAATTACAACTGCTCTGTGATTCTACAGCATAGGACTTTCAGTGCTTTTAATATAATAAAAAATATCTAAAAAAAAAACCTTAAAAACATAATTTTATTTAGAAACACAGACATCAATAATCAGACTGTGAATCTCAACAATGGTGACAATAATAATGCATGTTGCAGTGCATTCTGGCAGCCACCAATCACAACTCATTAATGGCTCCCATCATGCATTGCGGTATGAATAAATTATGATCTGAATTGTCTATATAATTTACATTTCCTAATTGAATATTCTGCTCGTCACCATTGTTGAGATGCATAGATTGAATCTTGATGTCTGTGTGTGCCTATAAAGACTTTTTTTTTTTAAAACAACTTTTAAGAAATCCTTTGTATTATATAGAAAATTCTAGATCTTTGACGTATAATCAATGATGTTGTAATTAACAACATGTATCTATGTCACAAGATTATTAATAAGTTCAGTGATCAAATTCATTTGATGATTACATCATAACATAATCAACAACATCAAATCACTTTTTTCCTTTGTTCATCTGGCTGTTAAAACTAAATAACAACAGACAAACAAATTCTAATATTTAAAATATAAGGGTCAAAAGCCCAACGAAAGCACACACTGATCTCCATAATGGTGACGTACAATTTGTGATTTTCTCCTTCAGTGATTCTGCTTATTAACATCAGGTGTCTTCAATAATCCTCAATCATCCCTCAATTAATCACGTAATTATCTCATTAACTTTAACACTCTTGAGTGTTAATTTAACACTCATATTTTAACACTTTACACTCTTGAGTCTGGAGCCATATAAACTCCCAGGAGAGTTAATTTAACACTGGAGTTTTTGCTGTGTGGACTATACACCTCTGGAAACAAATTAGCCGATTCTTAATATATATATATATATATATATATGAGCAATATCACACAAGTAGCAGTGCAATATCGCTGTATATTAACACGGCTGTGATTCGGCCTTAGGTAATCCCAGCGTGCTGATAAACAGCCATATCGCACGGCTAGTGATTCAGTTCGATGGCACACTTGAGTAAATAAATAAAAAACAACAACAGAGTGTCTTTAAAAACACTCATGCAGGCCATAGCAATGCCACATGTCAGCCAAGAGCAAAGAAATAAACCAGAACTGGATCTTATCTGAGCCATGAAATCTGTGTATATTAAATATGGAGTCATCTCAGCCTTAATAAGCCGGAGAACAAGCAGAATCACTGAAGGAAAAAAGAGAACAGAAAAAGAGGCGAGCAGAAACACAAGAACTAACAGTCAGAGGTGTATAGTACAGGGGTCAGAAAAGTAAAAGTCCTGCCATATGTTTATTCCACCCATGAACTCAGCCAGCTGATTTCACTAATTAGTTCTATCTCCTGTCTGAAAAACTGCTAATTACCAAATACAGATGATTAGACCAAAATACTGAGGAGGACTTTTACTTTCTGAACCTGGACTTTACACCTCTGATATCCAAAAAATCAGTTTCAATGTCCGCTGAGGAAAGGATGTTCTTCTTTGTTCTTCCCATGACAGCACTAAAACAAAGACAGTCTTTGCTGCCATCTAATGGCGTAATAATGTAACTTTGTACTGCAACTTAACACAATCCTTTTTCAATACCAAATACGGCATATTATTTATATAGAATAATATTTATTGAACATCAATTTTTAAATTAACAACAATAGCCATTATAAAAGACAACAGCAAATAAACACAAGCAAACAATTCAGTCAAAATACAAGTACACTGTAAAAAATTTACTGTAAAATCTACAGCAACTTACTGGCAATTTTGGTTGCCAGTAAGCCTGTAAATTTTACAAGATTACCGTAAATCATAAACTACAATTAACTGTAAAAAATACAGCACACCTGTAAAAGCAGAAAAACAAGAGCAGCTGTGAATTTACAGTTCTTTATTGTATTATTTACAGTATGATTATTTGATAATTTGAGGAAACCGATTATCTTAAATTGGTCAATTGACATTTCATATTTATACTGTGATTTTATTTCATTTGAGTCCACTTAAAAAATAAAATTAATTTAAATGAGTTAACAAACCATCTATTTAACTCAATCCTCTTGCAGATAATTGTTAGTTAACAACAGCATACACCTGAATTGACGAACTTAAAAAAAAGATCATCAATACATCAGCAACTACAGTCACTGCCTTTAAATAAAGCAACACACAGCATAACATCGGTGTTTCTCTGCTCATCCTGGACTGAAGCACAGGCTCTACTCTTCAACACAATGGTGACACACAAAACGCAACAGAAACACTTTAAATCCCAACAGAACATTAAACACTAACAGATCTCCACTATATCATTATGTGCAAAAACACAAAAAAACCCCTTCATTTCAGCATTTACTCTCCTGAGCAGTCATTCATATAAATATATATTCACATTTCACATTTATTGTCACATAAATACATGCACAGAAAATAACTTATTTTGTTTAGTAAATTTGACTTAGATTGTATAGTAAACTACTGACTTCCAGCCACAGCCATATATTTAATCAACTGAAAAGAAAAGAAGACAGTACATATCTAAAGATCTCAGCAGAGGAGGAGTAAATAACTCATTACCAGCGTCACTTGTCAAGGTCTTTTTGAGAATTAACTGAGGTTTAGTTGTTGATGATTTATGGTTTAGTTTTTGATGATTTATGGTTTAGTTTGTAGTCACCATGAT
Organism: Gila robusta; assembly: GCA_030770095.1. Classification (NCBI taxonomy): domain Eukaryota; kingdom Metazoa; phylum Chordata; class Actinopteri; order Cypriniformes; family Leuciscidae; genus Gila; species Gila robusta. The sequence continues at coordinate 39,553 of JAVALU010001965.1, forward strand.
GGTGATAAGTGTTGGCTTTAGTTGGGCTGTTACCCTTGACATTGCAACATTAGTTTTTCTCTGGCTGCTTTAACTTTGTGTTTATAAGGCACAACAGTTTAAGCAATAAATCCAAGAGAAAAGAAATCTGGCGACTATGGCTGTATATTGATGATGTCATTAAAAGAGCTTACAGATCAGTAGTACCTCATTTCACCCAGAGTTGAATGTCTTCTCAGTCATATGGTTCTTTCCATACAACTGATTAAAATAGCGATTTTCCATAAGGCAATTTAACAGCATTATCATTAGAATGATTTTAAAAACAATATGGCATAGATAGTTTAAAAAAACATCATGTTATTAAGTCACACACAGACATCAACAATCAGCGTATGAATCTCAACAATGGTGACACTCAAATGAAACGCTTCATGTTGCAATGCATGCTGGGTATCACCTTAATACAGAACTCCCAGCATGCATTGCAGCATGCATAAATTATGCAGCTGAATTGTCTTATTTTCTTTTCTTCTTACCATGTGCTTTTATTTTTGTTGTTGTTTTTTGATGTGACTTTTTAGTAGCTTGATTTGTGATGTTCAGAGTTGATCTATCTATATTATGTTTGTCACCATAGTTGAGGTTCATATGCTGATTCTTGATACACGTGTGTTCCAGTTGCTTGAAAGGTTTTGTGAATCTTATATATGTCAAACACAAATTACCTCATATAATCACAACTGAATATCATCATGCTGTAGAATCACACGACTATACCAATCAGTAGGGTGGAATCTATTCATAATTACAGAATCAAAAAAATATTTAGATCAAGATCAGCCACTAGATGTTGTCATGGATGATATCAATAGACATCCATCAACACCTGAACATCATTTTACTTGACTTTTATTTCCATAATAAATTTGTCTTATAAAGACATGGTTATAGTAGTCAAAGTAAAACTAATGTTTAACTTATCAAGAGTCAAGAGCCCAACTAAAGTAAACACTAATCACGAACATGGTAACTTCAAATGAAATATTTTCAATAAATCATCAACATCTAACCCTCAGCTATTTCTCAGTAAGTCTGATTATGACAGAAATAAAGTGAGTCTGGTTAGTAATAAGTGAAGCTGGTAATGCTGTTTGTGCAGTTGTTTAATCCTCCTCTGCTGAGATCTTCACAGATTTAATGTCTTCTTTTCTCTTCAGTGGATTTCCTCTAAGGCTGTGGCTGAAGTCAGTTGTTTCCTGAAAAATCTCACAGTCAAATGTACTAAACAAAAAAGTAAAATTATGTGAATTACTTTATGTGATTTTATGTGTTTTTGCACATAATGATATAGTGGAGATCTGTTAGTGTTTAATCTGTTGGGATTTAAAGTGTTTCTGTTGAGTTTTGTGTGTCACCATTGTGTTGAAGAGTAGAGCCTGTGCTTCAGTTCAGGAGGAGCAGAGAAACACTGAGGTTAAGCTGAATGTTGCTTTATTTAAAGGCAGTGACTTTGTATTTGCTGATGCATTAAAGTTATTCAACTAATTCATGTGTGCTGTTGTTGTCTAGTAGGATTTAGTTAAATGTATGTTTCTAGTTAACTCATAAAGTCTTTTTCTTAGTAGACTCAAATGAAATTAGCTCACGGTATAACTATTTAATGGCAAATTTCCTCAAATTAAATGAGTCGTCTCAGGTTTTAATTCAATGTATTATTAATAACGGTATCATACTGTAAATAATACAGTAAAGAACTGTAAATTCACAGCTGGTCTTGTTTTGCTGTTTTTACAGGTGTGCTGTATTTTTTACAGTATAATTGTAGTTTATGATTTACAGTACTCTTGTAAAATGTACAGGCTTACTGGCAACCAAAATTGCCAGTAAGTTGCTGTAATTTTTACAGCAATTTGTTACAGTGTAGCACAGGATTTCAGTGAAATAGGTCATGATGCTGTTCTCTGCGGGAACATGAACACAGTGCCTATTTTACAATATGTCAGCAGCTGTTTAAAGATTATTTATTTATTTATATATAATGCCATTTTTGTACAAGTTAATATGAATCTTTAGGGTCTAAATAAAAACTTTGTAATATACTTTTATTAAAAATTCTCATTAGTATTTTAAGAAAACACTCATTTTACCTGCTCAAAAACAGCTCTGTTTTCAGCACGCCGTTTCAGTGCATATGCCTTTAAATGATAATGAGCTTTGCTCACTCCGCCCCTCTGTTCTGTGCGTACAGTTTTTAATAACACAATAACCATAACGCGTTGTTCATTATAAACGTGGGATTATTAATTATATTGAGAACGTCGTAACGTTACATAGAATACATGCCGTAATGTACCCGTGTAAACATTAGCCACATTCATCGTGAAGCGTGCAAGGAGCAAGCGATATGCAAAGATTAATATTTAAAGGTTAATAAAACGTTACACTCACTTCTTCTGAAGGTGCAGCAGGGACACGAATAGTTGGTACCGATTCCTTTTTCAGGAGCAGCTTCTTAGCAAAACCAGCTTTATGACCCTCCTCGTTTATAAAGCAATCTGGTGTGAAATGATTCGCGCAAACATGAACGCATTGACGTTGCTCGTGGGGAATATTCCCATCGTAAACAAAACTCAGCCACTGCGTCTTCAGCGGTTCAATTTAGGAACATCAAAATGACTGCTGTGTTCGTTATTACACCCAAGAACAGAACACCACAATCGCTTAGACGCCATTCTGCTCCAGTGTAAAGGAAACAATGACGGACTATGAGGACAGCTCGCTCAGGGCGGGGCTGTGCTGAAACGCTGCTGTCAATCAACAATCGTGGGAGGGGCGTCCGTTTTATCTACGTCACAAAAACGAACGGCTCAATTTGAGGCAGGGAAAAACATATAAGGAGATTAAAACAAAAACACTGGATGGATTTTTATCATTATATGATGGTTGTGTACAGGCACTGTCAACACACATTTCAATACAATCAACTTGTAAAAGTGCATGTACCATTATATGACCCCTTTAAATTTTGCTTATATTGCCTGCTATACATTTTGCTTATATTGCCTCCTCCTATTTTTTGATGTAAGTCATACTGTCTCTGTCCCTATAGCTCACTTATTACAATGAATACACAGCTCTTGAGCTCAAGTCCATGACCTCTGACCTGTACAACACATTCAAAGTAAGTGAGATGTCAATAGGCTTGTTTGACTTGAACCGGCGCTGCACAGACCAATCGGTGGATGACATCAACATATATTTAGATTTATAATAGGTCTGGTTGTCACACAGCAAAATCCCCTGTGTAATCCACTAACCCAGATAGCAATTGTTTCAATTGCCCAGTTTCAGGTCACACAGCAAAGAATGATGGTCTTGCACAGCAAAACCCCCAGTGTTAAATTAACACTCCTCAGTGTACATATGTGTCCAAGGACAAGGTATTAAAAGAAACACTGAATCAGTGTTGAAGTTAATGAGATAATTAAGTGATTAATTGAGTGATGATTGACCATTATTGAAGACACCTGATTTTAACAAGCAGAATCACTGAAGGACAGAGAAACAAGAAGAGAAAAAAGAGAAACACGCAAACTACAACTGACTTCAGTCACAGTCTTAGGGGCTGTTTAAAAGACTCTTTTTCAACTAAAAACGTAAATCTTTGTATGCATTTTGGCAGTTCATTTACACAACAACAGCGTTTTGGGTGCCTGAAAACAAACTTTTGAAAACGGGTTTCAAAGTACACGTTTTTGAAAACGGTCTCCGTGTAAACAACAAAAACGTTAATCTCTGCAGACGATGATGTCTTGCACATGTGTATTACATGTTCAGGCTATAGTGTTTCATGGCCATACTGGCATGGCAGCAGAATACAGCGTTTACAGTCGTTTTTGTGGATCTGTGTGTATGAGGATTGTTTTGACAATGATGTCTTCTGTTTGTGGAAAACCTTTCTGTTTTAAGCATATCATTGTCGTGTAATGTAAACAATACCCAGGGGCAAAGGGGGTTTAGCAGACATGGGCTTCTGTAAAAGGTTGTCATATAAAAATGAAATCTATGATGTCTGAGGATCACAACCTGGGTGGACAACTCGGTCAACAAGCTGCTGGAAACTTGTAATTAGGGTCAAAACAATGCTACCTCAAATTCTGCTCCCCAGAATCACCCAATAGTCCAGTCATTTTATGAAAAAAGGTTGAACAAATTGCAACTGAAGCAAACTCAGCTGATTTTGTATCCTCAATATGTCTTGAGTAGGGTTGCCAACCGTTCCGTATAATACGGAATCGTTCCGTATTTGACACATTAAAGTCTTGTTCCGTATTGAACTGATACGGAATGCACTTTGTTCCGTATTTTTGAGAATCAATTCAGTGCAAATCCATGACAGACACATAGCTTCTAATATATGTCAGACAGACTATGAACGAAGACATTTGTAGGCTATGATAAGAAAATAAAACCCGACGGTGCGGTATATACTAATTTCTCCCCCTGTTTGTCTGTGATCAGCCGCGTAGCGTTTTTAACATCTTCGGAGAATGCCCTTTTAATTGGTCGCTAGTCATTGTGAGTCACGTATCGTAGCAACGATGACGACAAGTGACAACAGCGGGAAATGTAAAAATGACTACCTCCGAGCAGCCAGCGAAAAGAAAGTTAACTATAATGGAAGTATAATTATATAAAGATATTTGCACTACACTTCCTTAAAATGTTGTCTAATTAAATTAAAAATATCATTTTTTGCACTGGAAAGAACATTCTAGAAGTCTAATTCTATTGTATAAGTTCGCACAAGGTTACAGAAAACTGTTGTGTTTAGTCGATGAGTTTTGAATGTTATATGTTGTATTAGTTTAAGTAAACAATAAAACGTATTATAAACTAAACAAATCCATGGTTCATTGTTGGCAAAATTATCATGATAGCCTTTATATATCTACACAGCAAAACCTCCAGTGTTAAATTAACACTCTGAGTGTGGACTCATATAAACACTGAAGCAGTGTTAAAGTAACACTGAAGCAGTGTTAAAGTTAATGAGATAATTAAGTGAATTATTGAGTGATTATTGAGCATTATTGAAGACACCTGATGTTAACACACAGAATCACTGAAGGAGAAAACCGTAATTTTTAGTTACCATTATAGAGATCAGTGTTTGCTTTAGTTTGGATCTTGACCCTTAAATAGTTTACTTTAGATTATGTTTGGCTGTTGTACGTGAGTTATGACAGCCATATGAACTTATTGAAAAGGTGATCTGATGGTGGTGGTTGTGTTTTACATAATCATTATATCATAGTCATATAATCTGAATCACTGTACTCATATATGGGCCAATTTCTTAGTTAGGATCGCATTAATTGATTATAACAGCACTGTCCTTGTATGGCATCATATTTTTGGCCTTTCCAATTAAACCAAATGATCAAAAAAATAAAACTTCAAAAATAATTTATGTTGGCACACACAGACATCAAGAATTAGTGTATGAATCTCAGCAATGGTGACAAACAGATCACTTCTGAACATAAGCTCATTATTTATTCATGCAGCAATGCATGATGGCAACCATGAATGAGTTTTGATTGGTGGCACCCAGAATGCACTGCAACATGCTTTATAATTGTCACCATTGTTGAGATTCACAGGCTGATTCTTGATGTCTTTGTGTCTAAAAAAACTGAACCGATTAAAAAAAAAATTTTGTATTTGAGACGTGTATAAAAATTTATTTGGATTACTTTGTAAAAGTTTAAAACACAATGCTGTACAATAATAGTGCTGCTATAATTGATAAAGTAAACCTAATTCGGGCTCTCTATGAGTTCAGGTCATATGATTGTTAAATAATGATCATGTTTAAACACAACCAACAACATCAGACCACCTTTTCTATTTGTTCATCTGGCTGTTATAACTCACGTACAGCAGCCAAACAAAATCTAAAGTTAATGATTTAAGGGTCAAGAGCCCAACTAAAGCAAACACTGATCTCCATAATGGTGACTTACAATTATGTTTTTCTCCTTCAGTAATTCTGCTTGTTAACATCAGGTGTCTTCAATAATGCTCAATCATCACTCAATAATTCACTTAATTATCTCATTAACTTTAACACTGCTTCAGTGTTAATTTAACACTGCTTCAGTGTTTATATGAGTCCACACTCACAGTGTTAATTTAACACTGGGGATTTTGCTGTGTATGTGGTTCAGTCTTGTATATTGATTAGGCCTACTTTGCTATTCTATAAATATATAGGCCTAATAAGTTGTATTATAATATGCTATAATGTATGATAGCATACAATATTCACCAGAAGTCATCATTTCAGGGGTTATTTTTCAAAACCCCATCTCTGCAATAATAATTAATAAAGGCTGGTTTCTAAAGTACTTCTTCCTGCCTCTATGTATTAATGTTCATGGGTAGCCTAAATGTGTTCCATTGAAACCTTAACATTAAGTCTTTTACTGTTATATGTCATCAAGATTCAACAAGACATGTTCACCTGCTATTCCCAATGTTTAGATTTGTTGTGGTATTTATACAAATTAGCACATACGTAATTAGATTATGCTCCGTTTGTCCATGTTAACAAACAATTTCAAAAAACTTGTAATACATTTTTTGTTTGTCTTGATGTAAGTAATCAACTCAGTAATTTTCATGGTAATATTTAAAGGTAAAAATGTTTACCCTATTCACGTGAGAAAAATAATCAATGGCGTATGAATATTCGGGTGAAAATATTTGGGTCTTTTTCTAAACTTTCCCCTAATGGGATTCTTTGGGGCTTTTTTCCCCCTTACGCAGGACATATTGAGGATACAAAATCAGTTGAGTTTGCTTCAGTTGCAATTTGGTCAACCTTTTTTCATAAAATGACTGGACTATTGGGTGATTCTGGGGAGCAGAATTTGAGGTAGCATTGTTTTGACCCTAATTACAAGTTTCCAGCAGCTTGTTGACCGTGTTGTCCACCCAGGTTTCGATCCTCAGACATCATTGATTTCATTTTTATATGACAACCTTTTACAGCAGCCCATGTCTGATTTCCTAAAAAATAGGTGTTTTGCCCCCTGGGTATAATCTGTGAAGATCTCAGCAGAGGAGGATTAAACAACTCCAGACTGACTTTATTTCTGTCAGACGTCCACAGAAGTTCTTAGTGAGGTTCTTAATGTTTTATTGACAATAATAAAACATAAGTCAGTACAAAAACTTATTTTAAAATTCTAAAATCAGAACATCTTATCTGGATCTTAATGCTGACAGTAAAACAACTGAGATTACTATTAACAATACCCCACTTTTAATCAGGGATGACATACTACACTACTTAATCATTTGAGACATACTACACTAAATGATAATGTAAACTAAATCACCATCAATAAATAAATATCACATTCATTTTTGATTTTTGCTTTCTTAGCATTAAATAATATGTTTTGTTAAATACCGTTGCATATTTAACTTTAGTTTAGTCAAGAGCCAAAATAACGCAAACACTGATCACCCTAATGGCGACTTTAAACCAAACTTTCATCATTAACATCAACATCTAAACCTCTGTTAATTCTCAATAAAAGCTTCTGTAGACGTCTAGCAGAACCTAAGACTATGTAGTTGGACACATATGTACACTGAGGAGGGGTAATTTTTACACTGGGGATTTTGTTGTGTACAACGAACAGGAATTGTAGTTTGCAAGTAAAGCTGCAAATTGAGGCATTCATCTTCCTCCATAATAATCTTCTGATACGTGCAGTCAATGTTTTTCAGTCAGTCTTTCTTCATCTTATTGTTTTTTTCAGATGAACAAGAAGATCCTGCAGTAAGAGGCGGAGCACAAAGGAACCAATCCTGAGCTCTGTGGGCGGAGCCACACATGATTGACAGGGATCATCAGTGATGAGTCACTAAAGAGATTTATTTAACCCTCATTTGTTCTCTTTGACCCTTTGCAAGAGAATAACAGTTGTTATGTGCTGGACTGATGTAATGTATATATGTTTATTTTATTTTTTTTAAATTTGGAGTGTAATTTTGCATTAATATAGATTTTCTTGTCTATTTTATGTTGTTTTTTTCCTCCCCAGCATTTTTGGTCATCAGTTTTAAGCTTAAGCTTAGAAACCAGAAATATACTTCTTATCAGTATTGGAATGCAACAAGTTTACTATCTTTATGTATTATGTTGTATTATGTATTTTATGAAGAGTTTCCTCTTCATGTTTTTAAATAGTGCCAGTGCTACAATAAACTTGATTATTAACCTTATGCTGTTAAAGGGTTAGTTTATCCAAAAATGAAAATTCTGTCATTAATATCTCACCCTCATATTGTTCCAAACCCTTAGACTTTTTGTTGATCATCGAAACACCATTGAATATCTTTTTAATGAAATCTGAGGGATTTATTTCCCTCCATTGACATCTATACAATTGAAACTGAAACTGACGATTCTGAAAGTTCATAAAGAGATCTTAAAGCTAATCCATATTATATTTTGTAGATTATAATCTGGCGCCGTTGTACTGTAGCTGCCATTGCATCATCCAAGTGGATGCTGTACACTGGTGGTGGATGAGAAGAGATTCCCTGATATGATTGTAAAGCTCTTTGGGTGTAGGCCTACAGTAGTACATATGAAAGCGCTATATAAATGCCTCATTCATTCATTCATTCATTCATTCATATGATTTGAGCTGTTTAGTCCAAATTTTCTGAAGAGACTCGATCGCTTTATGATGAACAGATTTATTTTAGGCTTTTATTCACCTATTGATCAGTGAACAAAAAAACAGCATAGACAAGTCAACAATTTGATCTCCCCACTGAGCAAAATGATGTCCAAAAGATGTATTTTCAACATCTTTGTCAGACGTTCGGTCACTGTTTATTATTTCATTTCCTTTGAAACCAAATAACTGTGATTTATCATTGCATCACTGCATCAATAGAAATATAATTTATGAAGTTATATATACAGGTCCTTCTCAAAAAATTAGCATATTGTGATAAAGTTAATTATTTTCCATAATGTAATGATAAAAATTAAACTTTCATATATTTTAGATTCATTTCACACCAACTGAAATATTTCAGGTCTTTTATTGTTTTAACCCTTTAGGCGCCAGAGGTTTTTTCCTAAAACGTTCGATTTTGACATCTTAATTTCAAAAGGCTATATCTTAAAAGTGATAAAAGATAGAGACTTTCTGTAAATTAGAGAAATATTAAGGATGACCCAAAGTTTATGTAGGGATTACAATTTCCCATCTACTTTGCATATTATGACGTCATATGGTGGTGGCAATCTTGGATTATAGAATTTTCATGAAAAGTCACATGTTTAAATGATAAAATGCAGCACTTCTTTCCCCAAAAAATGTCCATCACCTTCTGTATGCTATATTGCACAATACTGAATGCTCAGGTATATAGTAAGTAGTAAACAAACTGTGTAAATCATTACTAATAAATGGTAGAAACAAACCGAATGCATGTAGTGGTTGGCCTTTTGCTGTAGAGATTTTCCATTTACTAAATACAGTAGGCACTCTGATTCCATGTATGGGGCACATATATATTATTCATATGACATACAAACACAAGTAGACAAGACCTGTTTAGTTCAAACGCTCACTCGCACAGATCATGAGTGACATGATACGAGCAGCGCGGCCAGATCTGCCTCGCGCGCGCGCCGAGTGTGCACAGCTCAGACTACTGTCATTGTCATTGCGACTCCTCACCCTGCCTCCACGTTGCCTCCTAACTGTCCTATGAATACTTCGACCTCGTCTAACATACCCAGTGGTATTAGACGAAGTCTCCACCACAATACTGTCGCCGCGATTGCGGAGAGGATCTGATAAAATGGCTCACTCGCACACTAGCTCCGCTTTTGATCGCACTGATTCAATGCGCTCTAACTCGAACATTTTGTATAGAAACATGACGTTTTTTTGATTCGGGGATGAAGTATGACACGTCTGCCATCCAGTGGAGGGGAGGTCGAACGAAATTTGACACCCAATTTGACAAAATCGGCCGTTTTATTCAGTGCCGCATCTTGTCGAGTAAACTCGACCGTGGCGCCTAGAGGGTTAATACTGATGATTTTGGCATACAGCTCATGAAAACCCAAAATTCCTATCTCAAAAAATTAGCATATCATGAAAAGGTTCTCTAAACGAGCTATTAACCTAATCATCTGAATCAACTAATTAACTCTAAACACCTGCAAAAGATTCCTGAGGCTTTTAAAAACTCCCAGCCTGTTTCATTACTCAAAACCGCAATCATGGGTAAGACTGCCGACCTGACTGCTGTCCAGAAGGCCATCATTGACACCCTCAAGCAAGAGGGTAAGACACAGAAATAAATTTCTGAACAAATAGGCTGTTCCCAGAGTGCTGTATCAAGGCACCTCAGTGGGAAGTCTGTGGGAAGGAAAAAGTGTGGCAAAAAACGCTGCACAACGAGAAGAGGTGACCGGACCGTGAGGAAGATTGTGGAGAAGGACCGATTCCAGACCTTGGGGGACCTGCGGAAGCAGTGGACTGAGTCTGGAGTAGAAACATCCAGAGCCACCGTGCACAGGCGTGTGCAGGAAATGGGCTACAGGTGCCCCATTCCCCAGGTCAAGCCACTTTTGAACCAGAAACAGCGGCAGAAGCGCCTGACCTGGGCTACAGAGAAGCAGCACTGGACTGTTGCTCAGTGGTCCAAAGTACTTTTTTCGGATGAAAGCAAATTTTGCATGTCATTCGGAAATCAAGGTGCCAGAGTCTGGAGGAAGAATGGGGAGAAGGAAATGCCAAAATGCCTGAAGTCCAGTGTCAAGTACCCACAGTCAGTGATGGTCTGGGGTGCCATGTCAGCTGCTGGTGTTGGTCCACTGTGTTTAATCAAGGGCAGGGTCAATGCAGCTAGCTATCAGGAGATTTTGGAGCACTTCATGCTTCCATCTGATTTCATTTTTCAGCACGACCTGGCACCTGCTCACAGTGCCAAAACCACTGGTAAATGGTTTACTGACCATGGTATTACTTTGCTCAATTGGCCTGCCAACTCTCCTGACCTGAACCCCATAGAGAATCTGTGGGATATTGTGAAGAGAAAGTTGAGAGACACAAGACCCAACACTCTGGATGAGCTTAAGGCCGCTATCGAAGCATCCTGGGCCTCCATAACACCTCAGCAGTGCCACAAGCTGATTGCCTCCATGCCACGCCGCATTGAAGCAGTCATTTCTGCAAAAGGATTCCCGACCAAGTATTGAGTGCATATTCTGAACATAATTATTTGAAGGTTGACTTTTTTTGTATTAAAAACACTTCTTTTATTGGTCGGATGAAATATGCTAATTTTTTGAGATAGGAATTTTGGGATTTCATGAGCTGTATGCCAAAATCATCAGTATTAAAACAATAAAAGACCTGCAATATTTCACTTGGTGTGCAATGAATCTAAAATATATGAAAGTTTATTTTTTTATCATTACATTATGGAAAATAATGAACTTTATCACAATATGCTAATTTTTTGAGAAGGACCTGTATATATATATATATATATATATTTTTTTTTTTTGCTTGACAAAATTGGCACTCAAACCAATCTATTAATCTTAACTTGTAAACATATATGTAAACAGATTACAAGATTTTTACAATTAAGTTAAGACATTAAGTGACGTTAACTAAAAAAGTTAGTTAGAACAACTGTTAAATTTTACAGTGATATGGAAGTTACTCTGATTTTGTGGGAGGTTTAAAGAACGCAGAGCAAATCCAAACCAATGTATTCTTGATCTGAGCAATATGAACAAAGCCAACAAATGCTTGAACAAATCCATTTATTTTTTAATAAACCAATTATACTCAATCAAACCAGAATATACTTGATCAAACCAATATATACTTTATAGCCAATACATGTTTGAACAAACCAATACTTGATCAAACAAATCCACACCAATACTGTATACTTAAACAAACCAATTTAAAGAATTTAAAATTCTGAAGTTCATTAATATTACCTTGAACTGCAATGTTTGATTGTAATAATTCCGGAAATACCTGTTCAGAGATTCTTTTTTTTGTTTTTTTTTTTGTTGATCTTTTTAATTGTGATATTTTACTTTAATTTACTGGGTTTTTGCCAATCATCTGACCATTTTGTTACTGTTTAATTACAAATCTTTTTTTTTTAAAGTTTACATACATTTGTATATAATTTAAGAAAACGGAAAAACACTGTATAAAAATACAGTAATTTTTCAGTAAAAAAAATGTGAATTACTGTAATTTGTCAATGATGTCATAATACTGTACTTAAAATAGCAAATTTACACATATTGTTTGTAATTAACAAACAATAATTTAGTGTTAATTTAGAGTTTTGAGAACAATTTAAAATAAAATAAAAATTATCATACACAAATCTGTTATTTTCCATAAAATAAAAACTTTAGGGTATATACTTTTTTGCAAAATATCAGCTTCATGACTCATCAAGTTCTACTAAGATTTTCATGTCAAAAGTATCTGAATATTTCTGTGAAGAATAGGTCTTTGTCAGAAGAAAAACAAACACTTGCTGTGAAATGATGTGTTCAACGTGCGGTTCAACCTGTTCAATCTTATCAAGAACTTCTTAGGAAGTTTTGCTCTTCTTAAAAAAGCTGCATTTTTCTCATTTCTTGAAAGTGTATATATTCTCTCACTTGTGGGAACCTACACAGCAAAATCCCCAGTGTTAAATTAACACTGCTCAGTGTTTATATGAGTCCACACTCTCGGAGTGTTATAGTAACACTGAAGCAGTGTTAAAGTTAATGAGATAATTAAGTGATTAATTGAGTGATGATTGAGCATTTTTGAAGACACCTGATGTTAACAAGCAGAATCACTGAAGGAGAAAACTGTAATTGCTATGTTACCATTATGGTGATCAGTATTTAGTTCAGTTGGGTTCTTGACCCTTACTTTATTAACTTTAGATTGTGTTTGGCTGCTGTAATTCAGTTATAACAGCCAGAAGAACAAAGAGAAAAGGTGATATGATGGTGTTGGTGTGATGTGTTGGTGTGATATGATGTGAACAACTTTAAAGAAATTATTTGGACTACATTGTAAAAGTTAAAAATAGTATGCCTTTCAAGGACAGCACTGCTATAACTAATAAAGTAAATCAAACTCAGAAATTGCGCTCTATATGAGTTCAGTGATTCAGGTCAAATGATTGTGAAATAATGATTATTTTAAAACACAACCAACATCACCAGATCACCTTTTCTCTTTGTTCATCTGGCTGTTATAACTGAACTACAGCAGCCAAACAATTTCTAAAGTTAATGACTTAAGTAACACAGTCTCATCCCAAGACGTCATATAACTGACGTCTTGGGACGTCTTTTGCCCATACGTCAATATCCGCCTTTTTAGGGTACCCTTAAACGTCGGTTATAGACGATCCTGGGACGTCATACAACTGACGCTTTTCCTTTAACGTCAGTTAGGTGACGGGGTAGGTTTAGGGATAGGTTTAGGTCTGGGGTAGAGTTAGGATCCGATAACGTCATCTAACCGACGTTTAAGGGTACCCTAAAAAGGCAGATATTGACGTATGGTCAAAACACGTCCCAAGACGTCAGTTATATGACGTCTTGGGATGAGACTACGCTGACTTAAGGGTCAACAGCCCAACTAAAGCAAACACCGATCTCCATAATGGTAACATACCAATTACGGTTTTCTCCTTCAGTGATTCTGCTTGTTAACATCAGGTGTCTTCAATAATGCTCAATCATCACTAAATTAATCACTTAATTATCTCATTAACTTTAACACTCTTCAGTGTTCATTTAACACTCTGAGAGTGTGGACTCATATAAACACTGAGCAGTGTTAATTTAACACTGGGGATTTTGCTGTGTACATAACATTCAATCAACAAGTATGCAATAGAGATAAGGGGCGAAGAGCTGAGGGCCAAAAACAACAACATCAGTTTTGCTCTGATCACAGCCAACCTGTCCATGGCCCCATGTGGGATTTTGATGGGCTGTCACTTGGGTCCTACTTGTATGTTATCCTTGTTCACATGAATCTGCAAAAAAGGACAAAAAAGACTAATGAATTGATTATATTTTACAGTGCAGAGATAAAGAGTGCTCTGAGAGAGAGGAGTTTGCCCTGGGATCACAGGAGTATCGGGTGCTCCAGTCTGCATAGAGGGAATGACCTCAGACCCTATGAGGATCTTTATACAGTAGGTAGCCAACCAGAATGCCTATTACCGCCGCGACTCGTGCCGCGGCAAATCCACCGCGGCAAAAATATACTAGTCGCATTTCAAAGTCGTTCGCGAAAAGGCCGCCAGGTGGCGCAAAGGGACATTTAGCAAAACAGCCGCTATTGCCGCATTTTGAAACGTAAGTGCGGGGCTAATGTCAATTAACAGTAAGGATGCAATACTACAACTATGGCAATTTCCAAATAAGCAACAAACATGAAAAATTAAAACAAGAGCTATTTGCATTTTCTGTAGGCTATAATAATGAAACAAACAAAAATTTGGTGAAGCTGAAACTGCATGTTAAAGTAATAATTGTATTATTAATTAAAGACAGACAATTTTGTTAATGTTATTTAAACAAACGATCATACAATTTATAGTATACATAGTAGTAGCCTATACATAGACGTTTATTTGTACGAACTATTAGGCTATATATCTCTGTTTGTATCTGTTTATTAAAAAACACAGCACAAGGTCTTGTAAAAAAAAAAACCAAGAGACTGATTGAATATGTAAAACATAAAATAAAAATAAAAAAACGAAACAGAATAGAACAAACTTTTAGAACAACAAATAATAAAAATAAAAATAATTTAGCCTACAACAGATTCGGTTAAATTTAACGAAAGCAAAACTTAATTAAGTAAAAGTAAGCCTACATTTAAACAGAATATAACAAACTTTTAGAGCAGGACATTTTATTAATCAAAAGTTAAAATAGGCCTCTCTCGCAGTCAGTGGAAATAAATTAGGTGCAATAACGCTAAACTATTGAGGAATGAGAGGATTGAAAGAGCGCTTATCTCGTGTGCGCGCACACTGACTGATGAACAACCGAAGTTCTGGGCAATTCTCAGTGAGAAAAGTCGTGGTCGAGTGGTAGAACTTAAGTGGTTTCTATAATTTAGATGACACGGGTTCAAATCCCGAATAAACACGGGCTATTTATAAAATACAATTTCCATGCATTTCCATTTTACACAAAGGAACAAATATTATCCAACAGATTGACTGAATTTATATCAATCTGTATAATAATTCCAATCGTAATTTCAAAAGCAGTTCTGTTAAAAAAAATATAAAAAAAAAAAACTTCATGGGGTTCCATATAGGCTGCAGAAAGAGTTTTTAAAAACATGGTTGTGTAACAAGGTGCGATTTGCTGGTGGGGGATTTCCCCCTCCACGGTAATCAATGCTAACCTAATTCACCACCATATCAAATATATTATATATTTTTAAAAATATGCAACACGCACGTTTAAACAACAAACAATAGCCTACAATATGAACCGGCGCTTCTGCTCCTGTATTGAGAGATAACATGCAGCGCGTTTCTGTTACGATCCTGGTTCCAGTGGCCTTAATACATTCACGGCTTTTCAAAATGTCACAAAGCGTTTTGAGATGTTTTTGAACTAAATATTGATGTTAATAATTAAGTGTTTTGGCACACCGAGTGGCGCTATTGTTCTAAAATTGGGTTTTATTCTGGCATGTTGAACTAGCATGTTGAACTTTCACTTGATTTTATTTTTTCTCATAACAGCTGAAAGGACTTAAAAGGCTAGCCTACTCCGTAATTTTTGGTCATACAGATAATATATCATCTTTTAAAACTGTAAAAGGTCTACAATATGCTAACGATTAAAACGTTTTCTCGCTCATGTGAACGAACACACTGGAGAAACAAACGTTTGGTCATTTCATAAACAGTTAAATTCATGGCCGAGTGGTAGAACTTACGATTCGATCATTTAGATGACACGGGTTCAAACCCCGAACAAATTTGGGGCTTTTGTAAATTTTATATTAGCCTATTAATGCATTTTATATCCTATTATTAATGCAGAGAGATTTGTCTAGTTCTAAAACTCTGTTACACCATATAGTTTTTGCTCATATTTATAAAATAAAATTGCCAAGCATTTCCATTTTAAACTGGAACAAATAGTATCCAACAGAATGACTTTACATCTGTATAATAATACCAATCGTAATTTCAAAAGCAGTATTTATAATTTATTTATCAATAATTTATTTGTCGGAATGTTGCAATATTGTTTCATTTAAGTTCATAATTATTCTATAAATGTTATTTAGGTCTAGTTTAACAGCAGCACAACGAAGCACTGTGGTTCGAGGTTTATTTGAATAAAAAAGAACAACTTATTGAAATTGAATGAATTATTGAAATTAAATATTTAGTAATAAAGTTTCATGACAGAAATATCACTACATGTAGCTTACATTATGTAATTCCTTAATTATCAACACTTTAATAGTCTAATGCTTAGCTGTAATGCTTAAGTGTTTAAGTGTGAATTGCAACTTCTTTTTGTTTTAAGTCAGTCTTAGACTCAGAGAGCCTGTGGGGTGTGTGTGTGTGTGTGTGTGTGTGTGTGTGTGTGTGTGTGTGTGTGTGTGTGTGTGTGTGTGTGTGAGTGTGTGTGTGTGTAAGTCAGTCTCAGACTCAGAGAGCCTGTGGGGGGGTTGGAGGGACAGTGGCTTTATCGTGCGTGCACAATAGGTGTTAATGTTCGTCTTTCATATGGAGATGTCGGATAGCCAGCCTGATGAGCAGGCAAAGGCTAAATTCTTTTAAGGATAAATCTCTCGGTGTGTCCAAATGTAGGCCCTAGCCTATATCTTATTAAATTATAAATATATATTTTATAAACGCGGGAGCGGCGGCGGTAAAAGTATTATTCTGGTTGAGTATAATACTAGGCACATTTCATAAACTGTAAACCTTTCTACTCGCCTCGGGAGTTTTCCTCTTTCATTCTTGTGAATGTTTACATTCCTCCAGACGCGTGCGTGAGCGCGGCGCTACAACAGCTGGCTGAACAAATAGCTGAAACAGAACAGAGGTATCCTGACTCTCTTTTAATCATTCTTGGGGATTTTAACAAAGCAAATCTTTCCTGTGAACTACAAAAATACAGACAGCACGTTACATGTCCCACCAGAGACAGTAATATACTGGACCACTGTTACACCACAATAAAAAATGCGTATCACTCCGTTTCACGAGCAGCTTTGTGGCTCTCTGATCACTGTTTGGTTCATCTCATACCGACCTACAGGCAGAAACTGAAATCAGCTAAACCTGTAATAAGGACTGTAAAAAGATGGACTAATGAAGCAGAGCAGGATCTACAGGCCTGCTTTGATTGCACTGATTGGACTGTTTTTGAAGCTGCTACCAACGATCTGGATGAGCTCACAGATACTGTAACATCATATATAAGTTTCTGTGAGGATACATGCATTCCTACCAGGACATTCTTATCATTTACTAATGATAAACCATGGTTTACTGGAAAACTCAAACACCTTCGTCATGCCAAAGAGGATGCCTACAGAAGTGGGGATAAAATCTTGTATAACCAGGCCAGAAACAGACTGACAAAGGAGATCAGAGTTGCTAAAAGAAGCTACTCTGAAAAACTGAAAAAACAGTTTTCATCCAACGACCCATCATCAGTCTGGAATGGCCTGAGAAACATCACCAACTACAAGTCACCATCCCCCCGATCTGTGGACAATCAACACCTGGCTGATGATTTAAACTCATTTTATTGCAGGTTTGAAAAGCCCTCATTCACACCACACACCGGCTCTGACCTGCACTTCACACATTCACCATCACCTCCTGCACTCCCATTACTCCCCCCTCCTGCCATCCAACCTGAGCTTAAGGTCTGTGTGGAGGATGTGAGCCGAGTCTTCAAAAAACAGAAGACTAGGAAAGCCTCAGGCCCAGACGGCATCTCATCTGCTTGTTTAAAAGCCTGCGCTGACCAACTGGCCCCGGTCTTCACGCAGATCTTCAATAGATCATTGGAGCAGTGTGAAGTTCCCTGCTGCTTCAAACGCTCCACTATCATTCCGGTCCCCAAAAAACCCAAAATCACTTGACTTAATGACTACAGACCTGTCGCTCTCACGTCTGTGGTCATGAAGTCGTTTGAAAGACTGGTGCTGGCCCACCTGAAGGACATCACTGGACCCCTGCTGGATCCCTTTCAGTTTGCTTACAGAGCAAACAGGTCTGTGGATGATGCAGTCAACATGGGACTGCATTATATCCTGCAACATCTTGACAGACCTGGGACTTATGCAAGGATCCTCTTTGTGGACTTCAGTTCGGCCTTCAATACCATCATGCCTGGTCTTCTCACAGCCAAACTGACCCAGCTCTCCATACCATCCTCGATCTGTCAGTGGATCACCAGCTTCCTGACGGACCGGCAGCAGCGAGTGAGACTGGGGAAACACACATCCAGGACTCTCACCACCAGCACTGGCGCCCCTCAAGGGTGCGTTCTCTCCCCACTGCTCTTCTCCCTGTACACTAATGACTGCACTTCTAAAGACCCCTCTGTCAAGCTCCTGAAATTTGCCGACGACACCACTGTCATCGGTCTCATCCGAAACGGTGACGAATCTGCTTACAGACTGGAGGTTGAACAGCTGGCTGTCTGGTGCAGTTATAACAACCTTGAGCTGAACACGCTCAAAACAGTGGAGATGATCGTGGACTTCAGGAGGAACAGCCCAGCACTCCCCCCACTCATCATCATGAACAGCACTGTGGAAGCAGTGGAGTCATTCAGGTTCCTGGGTACTATCATCTCTCAGGACCTGAAGTGGGACAATCACATTGACTCCATCGTGAAAAAAGCCCAGCAGAGACTGTACTTCCTTCGCCAGCTGAGGAAGTTCAACCTGCCACAGGAGCTGCTGATTCAGTTCTACTCAGCCGTCATTGAGTCTGTCTTATGCACTTCCATCACTGTCTGGTTTGGTTCAGCTACCAAATCAGACATCAGGAGACTACAACGGACAGTCCGGACTGCGGAGAGGATCATTGGTGCCCCCCTGCCAACCCTCCAGGACCTGTACTCTTCCAGAGTGAGGAAGAGAGCAGGTAAAATCATCACAGACTCCACTCACCCTGGACACCACCTGTTTGAACTGTTACCGTCAAGACGGCGAATCAGATCACTGGCCACAAGAACATCTCGGCACAGGAACAGTTTCTTCCCACAGGCCATTTCCCTCCGGAACAGTTAACATATCTCCCAAGGCATATGCCTTAAGTGCAATCAGTCAGTCTGATTAGTAATAAGTGAAGCTGGTAATGCTGTTTGTGGAGTTGTTTAATCCTCCTCTGCTGAGATCTTCACAGATTTAATGGCTTCTTTTATCTTCAGTTGATTTCATCTAAGACTGTGGATGAAGTCAGTTGTAGTTCTTGTGTTTCTCTTTTCTTTAGTCATTCTGCTTGTTAACAGCAGGTGTTCATCACTAATGCTCAATCATCCCTTAATTTATCAGTTAATTATCTCATTAAATTTACCACTTTTAACACTCTTTAGATTGGGACAATATGTACTCTGAGATTTTGCTGTGTACCTGTTACGTTGTAGTAATCATTAAGACATTGATTAGCTTGTTCAGGTGTGTTTGATTAGGGTTGGAGGTAAACTCTGCAGGAAAGTGGATCTCGCGGGCCAGAGTTGAGGACCCCTGCTGTAGAGGGAGACCATTGCTGCGTCCCAATTCACATACTATCCGTCCTAAATAGTATTCGAAAATAGAATTTGTACGTCCCAACTCGTAGTATGTTGAAATGAGTGTTCCAAAGATACCTGGATGGTCTACTATTTCCGGTCAGAATCCGAAGTGCAGATCGATGCGCACTCTAACGGCTTATATTGCCCACAACCCATCGCGCGTTGGACAGGGATTCGGTTAGAACTACAAACATGAGTGAAAAGTGTTAAAAAACTACAGACATGGAGGACGCGCGAGTCCGGCGGTTGTGTAGAGAGGTTTAGATAAAGGGGTTTGAGTGATTAATTATCAGTATCTAACCTGACGAAAATGTATTTATTCAATGTTGTCTACATTTTATTGCATCTGCAGTAGCATTGTGAACTTTTGTAAAGATACGTTTAGCCATTAACTTTTAAATGCATCATACATTCAAATTGCAAACACGTGAGGAGAGTCTCCGCATGAAAGACCCACGACTGGCAGATCAACGTGCTTCTACATTTCTCTCTGAAACGGTAAGAAATTATATTGAATGGAGGATTTTAACTGTGACAAGATGATTGACAGGGCAGTTTACAGTGACAGGATGCACGCCACAGATGACGAAGTAATATGTCCCAAAGCTTGCCTACTCTTTTGCCACACACTCAAAAGTATGTACTTTTTCTTCACAAAAAGAGTACATACTTTTAGGGTGTAGTATAAGTAGGCGAATTGGGACGCAGCGCATATGTGACCATATTGATTTAACACTGAGGATTTTGCCAACACAGCATGGGCTGGATTTTCCTATGCATTTACATATTTGTATATTGAATAATCATGTAGGTTCGCACAATTGAGAGAATATAAAAACTTACAAGAAATTAGCAAAATGCTGCTGCTTTTAAGAAAAGCAAAACTTCCTAAGAAGTTCTTGATAAGATTGAACAGGTTGAACCGCACGTTGAACACATCACTTCACAGCAAGTGTTTTTCTTCTGACAAAGACCTATTCTTCACAGAAATATTCAGATACTTTTGACATGAAACTCTTAGTAGAACTTGATGAGTCATGAAGCTGATACTTTGCAAAAATATTATATATCCTTAAGTTTTATTTAAAGAATGAATACACTGTAAAAACAAAAACAAAATAAAAACGAATTATACTGATAATAACTGATTTTTCTACTGTCATTTTTATTTATATTAAATTGTACTCAAAACTCTGTAGAATTACAAACAATATCTGTAAATTAACAACTCAACTGCTATTTTAAATATTATAACATTATCGACATATTACAGTAATTCACATTTTTATACTGAAAAATGTCTGTATTTTTTATACAGTATATTTTCTGTTATCTTAAATTACATACAAATGTATGCACAATTTTAAAATATTATCTGTAATTAAACAGAAACAAAACAATCGAATGACAGGAAGCCAAAAAAAAAAAAAAAATACAAATAAAATAACCTACTAAAAATAAACCAAAAAAATAAAACTTATTATAGAGGAATTTCCTGAATTATTACAATAAAGCTGATATTTACATTTTGTTGCCACAGATCAGACATTCTGAATTTAGATTTTTTTTTTTTTAATTTTCCCCAATACAAACAGACAATGGTGACATGCTTCATGCTGCAATGCATGCTGGGAGCCATGATATTTATACTATGGTGGCTCCCAGAATGCATTGCAGCATGAACCATGTCACCATTGTTGAGATATGCTGATTCTTGATGTCTGTGTGAATCTAAAGATTTTTCTCCACAATTTAAAGAGCAAAAATAAGAATTTCTGATTTGTGGCACAAAAGTACGTTGGTGAAAAGTAACAACAATTCGTAATTTTCTTCTGTGTTAAGGTTTGTGTATTATTCAAAACGATATCACCAGCCCATTGTTGTTTCTGGATTTCTTTGCAACAAATTATGTGTTTTAGTAAACACTGTTACAAAGACCACAAACTCATATAAAAAGTAAAATTGCCCAACTAAAGCTAACACAGATCACCATAATGGACTGTCAGCAGTGGCTGCCAAACAAAAAACATAGAATTAAAGGGGTGGTAAAACGCATTTTTTCGAAGGCTTGATTGTGTTTGTGGGGTGCACTGTAAAATGTGTTCATGCTTCGTTTTTTAAAAATTGCATTATTTTTCATATATTTTACCTTTATTCTACACTGCTCTCCCCCTCCTTGTAAAAACGGTCTGATGGTTTCCTGGTTCTATGAAGCCAGTCCCTCAAAACCACGCAATGGGCTCAGACTGGTTAGCTGGCCCAGTATGTTGTGATTCACTAACCGTCTAGTGCACTTTTTCCGGAAACGTCACGCCCTGTACCTTAACCGGTAGCCTAGTTTGTGCTTTGGTGTATTAGGCCGGTGACACAATGGCTGCGTGGCGTGAGCGTGGCGTTTCTGTTGCGTGTCAGCTGCGTCGCGTTTTCTGTGTCTTTGCACACCAGAAACGAGTCTGACGACATATGGGAGAGAGTTGTGGAAGCCCTATAGCCTACTTCATGTTAATAAAAAGCATAAATATAAAGCCTACTGATAAAGACACTGTCAGCAGTATTGACAGCAAAATAGACTACAGAATATTTCGTTCTGTATTGACAGGTGCAATATTTGAAAATTGATAATTATTTATTTATTTATTTTTAAATTATATTTATATCTGAATGTATGCCAAAACCTAGACTTTCAACCATCAAAATGTAATTTATTAATATGTATTCGTGTACAAAATAACATAGGCTATAACATCTTTTCCTATTCTATTTTGCCTGGAAACGCTTCCAATACACTTGCGTTGCGTGAAAAATAGGCATCGGTTCTATTTCTAGCATGCACGCGTTTTCTGCGTGTCACGCAGGCAGTCTGCAAGCTCTAACGCCACGCAGCCAGTGTGTCAACGGCCTTATAAACAATGAAACGTTAGTGAAGATGATCGAGCAAAACCTGTTCAAGAACGGCTGTTAAACGACGTTTCAGAAAGGTTTGATTTTTGTTGTTCTCTCATTACTTTTTAGATATGCTGTTATTTAATTGTACTAATTATTATAGAATTACAAAAAAATAAGCTTCATAAACAAGAATTTCATAATCGTTCTAACAAATTATACTACAGTCCTCAAAGGGATTTTTTTGAGTAAAGACTGCGGATCTATAGTGATCGTTTCTGACTGTATGCCACTGTTACTTTTGTATTTTTAGAACGACTGTAGACAAATATCTGTCGACAGAAACAAACACTAAACATCGGCTGCCAAATCAAACACAGAACCATGTTTAGCATGCCTGTAGATAAACAAGCATGTAGATAAACATAAAAGCTCTAATCAAAGAATAATTTACACTAATTCCAAGTTCACTGTTGAGATTTTAAAAAAACGTTAACGTAAACGTTTGTAACGTTAGGTGTTTGTCGGATAACGTTAAGTATGAATGAGCATTTAACAAACCAGCAGAGCCAAACAGCATTGTCATTTGTTTACTTCCTTGTTACAACGTACAATTAACAATACGAACTATTACAGGAAAACACATAGACGAAAAAATAAATCATACTTACAGGTTGTGGCCCGTAAACAAAAGCTTCTATTTTGAAGTTGGAACTGCTCCATCTTTCAGGACAAGCCGATGTGTGAATCCTGCATTGAGCTCGTGAAGATTGTGGAAGCTTTCCTCCGTAACATGGGCAGCACAGAGAGCGAGATTTGGGCCATAATTATTTCTACTCGCCTCGGGAGTTTTCCTCTTTCATTCTTGTGAATGTTTACATTCCTCCAGACGCGTGCGTGAGCGCGGCGCTACAACAGCTGGCTGAACAAATAGCTGAAACAGAACAGAGGTATCCTGACTCTCTTTTAATCATTCTTGGGGATTTTAACAAAGCAAATCTTTCCCGTGAACTACCAAAATACAGACAGCACGTTACATGTCCCACCAGAGACAGTAATATACTGGACCACTGTTACACCACAATAAAAAATGCGTATCACTCCGTTTCACGAGCAGCTTTGTGGCTCTCTGATCACTGTTTGGTTCATCTCATACCGACCTACAGGCAGAAACTGAAATCAGCTAAACCTGTAATAAGGACTGTAAAAAGATGGACTAATGAAGCAGAGCAGACTCTACAGGCCTGCTTTGATTGCACTGATTGGACTGTTTTTGAAGCTGCTACCAACGATCTGGATGAGCTCACAGATACTGTAACATCGTATATAAGTTTCTGTGAGGATACATGCATTCCTACCAGGACATTCTTATCATTTACTAATGATAAACCATGGTTTACTGGAAAACTCAAACACCTTCGTCATGCCAAAGAGGATGCCTACAGAAGTGGGGATAAAATCTTGTATAACCAGGCCAGAAACAGACTGACAAAGGAGATCAGAGTTGCTAAAAGAAGCTACTCTGAAAAACTGAAAAACCAGTTTTCATCCAACGACCCATCATCAGTCTGGAATGGCCTGAGAAACATCACCAACTACAAGTCACCATCCCCCCGATCTGTGGACAATCAACACCTGGCTGATGATTTAAACTCATTTTATTGCAGGTTTGAAAAGCCCTCATTCACACCACACACCGGCTCTGACCTGCACTTCACACATTCACCATCACCTCCTGCACTCCCATTACTCCCCCGTCCTGCCATCCAACCTGAGCTTAAGGTCTGTGTGGAGGACGTGAGCCGAGTCTTCAAAAAACAGAAGACTAGGAAAGCCTCAGGCCCAGACGGCATCTCATCTGCTTGTTTAAAAGCCTGCGCTGACCAACTGGCCCCGGTCTTCACGCAGATCTTCAATAGATCATTGGAGCAGTGTGAAGTTCCCTGCTGCTTCAAACGCTCCACTATCATTCCGGTCCCCAAAAAACCCAAAATCACTGGACTTAATGACTACAGACCTGTCGCTCTCACGTCTGTGGTCATGAAGTCGTTTGAAAGACTGGTGTTGGCCCACCTGAAGGACATCACTGGACCCCTGCTGGATCCCTTTCAGTTTGCTTACAGAGCAAACAGGTCTGTGGATGATGCAGTCAACATGGGACTGGATTATATCCTGCAACATCTTGACAGACCTGGGACTTATGCAAGGATCCTCTTTGTGGACTTCAGTTCGGCCTTCAATACCATCATGCCTGGTCTTCTCACAGCCAAACTGACCCAGCTCTCCATACCATCCTCGATCTGTCAGTGGATCACCAGCTTCCTGACGGACCGGCAGCAGCGAGTGAGACTGGGGAAACACACATCCAGGACTCTCACCACCAGCACTGGCGCCCCTCAAGGGTGCGTTCTCTCCCCACTGCTCTTCTCCCTGTACACTAATGACTGCACTTCTAAAGACCCCTCTGTCAAGCTCCTGAAATTTGCCGACGACACCACTGTCATCGGTCTCATCCGAAACGGTGACGAATCTGCTTACAGACTGGAGGTTGAACAGCTGGCTGTCTGGTGCAGTTAAAACAACCTTGAGCTGAACACGCTCAAAACAGTGGAGATGATCGTGGACTTCAGGAGGAACAGCCCAGCACTCCCCCCACTCATCATCATGAACAGCACTGTGGAAGCAGTGGAGTCATTCAGGTTCCTGGGTACTATCATCTCTCAGGACCTGAAGTGGGACAATCACATTGACTCAGCAGAGACTGTACTTCCTTCGCCAGCTGAGGAAGTTCAACTTGCCACAGGAGCTGCTGATTCAGTTCTACTCAGCCGTCATTGAGTCTGTTTTATGCACTTCCATCACTGTCTGGTTTGGTTCAGCTACCAAATCAGACATCAGGAGACTACAACGGACAGTCCGGACTGCGGAGAGGATCATTGGTGCCCCCCTGCCAACCCTCCAGGACCTGTACTCTTCCAGAGTGAGGAAGAGAGCAGGTAAAATCATCACAGACTCCACTCACCCTGGACACCACCTGTTTGAACTGTTACCGTCAAGACGGCGAATCAGATCACTGGCCACAAGAACATCTCGGCACAGGAACAGTTTCTTCCCACAGGCCATTTCCCTCCGGAACAGTTAACATATCTCCCAAGGCATATGCCTTAAGTGCAATACTCCCACTGTTTAGTGCAATATCCTACAACTCATGTGACACTATATGTAGATTTTTTTTTCTATTTATAATATTCAAAACACTGTAAATATGTTCATAGTTCATAATCTGTAAATCTGAAAATGTCTACTCTGACTAAACCCAACTGTGATACTTTTATTCTCATATATTTATATTTTTATTTTTTATTCTTATAATTTGTAGTATTATGTTTCTTGTTGTATTTGTATCTGTACATGTCCACTGGAAGCCTCAGTACCAAAACAAATTCCTTGTGTGTGCAAGCACACTTGGCAATAAAGCTCTTTCTGATTCTGATTCTGATTCTGATTCTGAGTAACCACTGTATGAGACCACCGACATATTGTCTGTTCAGACTAGAACATGGCGGCCCTCTGAGAACATGGCGGCCTTTATTTATTTTATTAAGCATAAAGCTTATTTACTTCATAATTTTAAGGCAATAGGTTTCCTCACTTTTTAAAAAAAAGTTAAGTCAATTGCACTTTTTGCATTATACAGCTTTACCTAACCACCCCCCATTCCCCAACTTACACATCCTACACTGACACAAAGGAGAAGTGCTCACTAACACAGATTTAGACAAATTTGTGAACAATATTTGAGAGAAATGGGCCTTTTGTGTACATAGAAAAAGTCGTAGATCTTTGAGTTTAGCTCATGAAAAATGGGGGCAAATACAAAAGTGTTGCGTTTATAATTTTGTTCAGTGTATATATAAGAAACATGCAAACACGGTGTGTTTCAGAAGCATCCTCTTCTCTGTGGCCACACAGACAACAATGGTATCATCTAAATTTAAAAATTGTATTGAAGTAAAAAAAATATGTAATGCTAACGTACATAATATCAATGTTTGAAGTCTAACATATTTTGTAGTCTTACATATTTTGTAGATTAATTAAAGAGATTTGTGATGAATGAAT
Organism: Gila robusta; assembly: GCA_030770095.1. NCBI lineage: Eukaryota > Metazoa > Chordata > Actinopteri > Cypriniformes > Leuciscidae > Gila > Gila robusta. The sequence goes on from JAVALU010001965.1 coordinate 66,461, forward strand.
GTGTTGTATGCTGACATGCCATCATAATTGCCATTTCTCTGTTCAGAGTAAAATCCCTGGTGTTATACATTAACTCCACTCAATGTTTATGTGGGAACCACCAGCAGATTGGGTAACACTAAAGCTTTATTTAGCTGACAGTTAATTACATAATTAAGTGATTCATTAAGTGATGATTGAGCATTACTGAAGACACTGATGATAACAAGCTGAATCACATAATCACATATTTTGAAACCGGCAGAGACAACAGCGCGGAAAAAGATGTGCAGACCACCCTCCGGTTCTGCCTCGTATAAAGGCTGTGTTATTAGACGCAGTAGTCCAGCATGGCGGCTACACATTTCCATGTTGTACATTTTAGTTAAGACAACATCTCTATTGCAAACCCCTCCATGTTGCGATTGTTGTTGTTTTTTCCTACCAACGCAACGTCATTGCCATAGAAACCAATGTAGATATTCCAGAAAATGAAAGAGCTGCATGGGCACACATCAGATCTGAAAAGTTGTGATACACAGTGTGGATGTCAATAATTGTAGATCAGATTCCAATCAGATACACAAATAATTGGATTTGGACCGACAGTCTGAATGTAGCCTGATACTGTGGCTGGAATTTTTTGTAGTTCTTGTGTTTCTCTTTCCTTCAGTGATTCTGATTGTTGACAGCAGGTGTTCATCACTAATACTCAATCATCACTTATCATACACAGCATAAATCTCAGAGTACGTATTGTCCCAATCTAAAGAGTGTTAAAAGTGTTAAAGTTAATGAGATAATTAACTTATACATTAAGAGATGATTGAGCATTAGTGATGAACACCTGCTGTTAACAAGCAGAATCACTGAAGGAAAGAGAAACACAAGAACTACAACTGACTTCAGACACAGTTTTAGATGAAATCAACTGAAGAGAAAAGAAGACATTAAATCTGAAGATCTCAGCAGAGGAGGATTAAACAACTTCACAAACAGCATTACCAGCTTCACTTATTACTAACCAGACAGACTTTATTTCTGTCACAAGTCTACAGAATGTATTGTTGAAAGTTGATGTTCTAGTGAGTAGCATCTGCCTGCAGACACGGAGGCTGCATTTTCAGGACCCCACTTCTAGGACCGCATTTCTAGGACCCTAGGTTTTTAGTGACAACGCCACCTATCGAATTAGAGGACCAGCGAAGATGAGTGACATTCAGAGTGTGAGTATCAAATGCGAATCAATTTTTATTTGTTTAACTTTAAAAACAATTTTGATGCATTTCATTGGAAAGCTAACGTTGCCAACGTGCTGATGATTTGCTAAACAGTCTTGAATGCATAGCCATCATATATTAGCCTCTAATGCTGGAAAATGAATTGTTAGCACGTTCATTTAACGGAACTGTTGCATGATAAGCCTGTGTTGACTTATTTACAGCACAATAAACTGTAGCATGTTCGTTCTGAAAGCTTGTTTATTACTCATTGTTTTTCCATTTTAATTCAGTTAAAATAATCTTAATGTTTTCACTGTCACGTGCTCACAGTCAGCCTTAACGTTACCCACACTACATGTTATGTGTACGTCTCTTCATTTTGACATGGTTTTATAAAGTTGGTTGAGACATATGACATTTTAATCGTCAGACATATCAGAGAGGCCATTATAATAATTGACTGTTAAAATCCCACGTGTTAGATTGTGTCATTTACTGTATACTGTACTCTATATGAAGTGCTATCAAGGACACAGCTCAGGGTAGGCAATAGTATGACAAAAGATAAATAAATAAATTGATTAAGCACTAGGCTTAGGCCTAATTTATGTCTATTTATTTATATGAAATTAACTTAAAAATGTTTTTCAAGAAACGACATGAGTGTTTCTAGAACCTTTGTTCCCACAACATCAAAATCATTTTTTTTTTCAAATCTTTGAACAGTATGCAATAATTGTATTATGAAAATTAATTGGTATGAAGATTGATATCATTATTTTTATCATTATCATTACTCTGTGGTAACTAAGATCTTTTAAATATGAAATTTAAAATTAGAGAGTAGAACATGTTCAACTAAATGTTCCTTATTTAATTCACTTCTCTTTCTCTCTCTTAGGAGTCAGTGATGATGTTGTCCATGTGTTTGTCCATCCATTGAAGTTCTGTCTATGTGGTTCACGTCATGATCAAATTTGTTTTTTTGTGTGTTCAAGTTCAGTTGTTATATATTATTTTGTAAAATATTTTGTGTGTTCAATTTCAGTTTTTATATATTATTTTGTAAAATATTTTGTGTGTTCAATTTCAGTTGTTATATATTATTTTGTAAAATATTTTGTGTGTTCAAGTTCAGGTGTTTTATATTATTTTGTAAAATATTTTGTGTGTTCAATTTCAGTTGTTATATATATTATTTTGTAAAATATTTTGTGTGTTCAAGTTCAGGTGTTTTATATTATTTTGTAAAATACAAAATCTTAAATCTACCCCCAGAGTCATCCTTGTCTTCCCTCTGTACTTGAAAATGTGGTCCATAGTGACTGAAAAGACTATAACATGATTCCTTGTTTATTTTACTTGAGTTATTATATGCTACTTAGACCCAATAATTTCTCAACATTCCTAGGAACCTGGTTTAATTGTAATAAAGAAAGTAGTATTTGGGTGTAATAAAACTTGAAAGAAAAAAAAAACACTCTAATGTAGTTAAAACTGGGTGGAAATACTGCATTGGTGGCACTTTTTTCGGTCCTCCAAAACTAGGGTCCTGGAAATGCGTTCCTGGGACTGCGGTTCTCCGACTCGGTAGGTGGCGCTGTCACAAAAAAATAGGGTCCTAGAAATGCGGTCCTAGAAGTGGGGTCCTGAAAATGCAGCCTCCGGGACTGCAGACAGATAATATTGGTTCTAGTGATCAAAAAAATTATGCCACCATTATGGTGGTCCGTGTTTGCTTTAGTTGGGCTCGTGACCCATTTGTTTTTCTAAACCAAGTTTCTTTAAAGCATTTGCAATAGTGTTTTATGATAAACACTTGGGCATTGCTGAAGAAAAGGTTAAAAAAGCAACTCAGCTTTTTTGCTTGTGAGGCTTATGAATGAAGTGATCTTTGCTGATGTTAAAATTTCACAACATTTTTTTTGTTTTGTTTTTTTGACTGTGGTTCAGATATAGCAAATTTGTAAAAAAAAAAAAAAATTTCTATTAAACAATTGGTCAAAGCTAAACATGGACACTTAGACATCAACACTTATCATACAATCCTCAACAGTGGTGACATAATTATCCATACTGAAGTGCATGCTGGGTTTTTTGTAATATGGTGATACCCAAGCATTGCTGCATGAAACTCTTTGTTTATTGTCATCATTGTTGAGATTCATATGCTAATTCTTGATGTCTGTGTGTGCCTGCTTAAAACTGCAGAGCAAAATTTTGTATGCACTACACAGTTTTAAATTAACACGATACAGATATAGTGCAAATTTTATTTCTCTTGATTAGGGTTGGGTACCGAAACGCGGTGCCAATAGGGAACCGGTTCCGACGTAAACGGTAGTAACCAGACCGAAAAAGAACGAAAAATTCGGTGCCTGATTTCGGTGCCTTACTCTCTGTTTCATGAGGCGCACACACGCAAGGTCTCTCGCGCGCTCTCTCCGCCGTGCGCGCACAATAGGCTACTGTTTGAAGCACAGTCTGTTCTGTCTCGCATGCGCGCTCTTGCTCGCTCGCTCGCTCGCTCTAGATTCCAGGAGATTTTAACTAATTTGTGGGCATCAGGGAGCCGTTATCAATAATGCGGGAGACTCCCGGAACGTCTGCTGATAGCGAGGGGATTAATGAAGATGCCGAAGACAAAACGCTCCAAGGTTTGGCTGCATTTCACGTGTAAAATTACGCGTCAGAATATCGAAAGCCAAATGGTTCAGAATTCGCGTGGATTTGATCGCCGTCTAAATATTAAAACGCCATCTTCATAACGCCGCCAGGCGTTAAATAAGCGCCGTCAGGCGATAAGTTAACGTCACACGCCGCCACGCGTTAAAATAACGCCACTCCCCGATAGATGTTAAATTGACGCCACACGCCACTCAAAATGCAGATTTGTGAGCTCATCTACATGGCCCCTCCTATTCTGAGTTTGAGGGCTCTACGGCAAGTCGGAGAGGACAATCCAGTGTGGAAGAGCGTGAAAATGGCAAGGAGAGAATTTGTTTCGCGGTGTAAACACACTGTAAATGAATGTGAAGTGTAAATGTAAATTAATTTTGTTCAAGAAAAAATAAAAACAAGAGCTTAAGATCCGGCGCAGCACCAGATGTAGTCTGGCTCGCCCCTCCCGTTATCAGAGACAAGAAAAATGTCTAGAGTCAAATAATTTCAGACGTCTAACTGCGATTAGGGATAGCATAAATGCCGAGCTCATTTGCGCATAAATGTCCCTAGATTTCCCTTTATCCGATCCCTTAAATTCATTCATTAAATTATTTTTAAATTAGGCCTATATATAACAAAGTTCGGGAGGAACATGTTCAGATAATCAACCAAATCAACACGGGATGAGTTAATCAACTCATTGAGTGCGATAGGATTGAGTAAGCAGTTTGGCTTATTACTATTAATGTCGCTGTCTTCACGAAGTGCTGAAATGTCAATCACTATACAGTATCATCATAACATGGCCTAGTCAGGAAAAGAAGACCCAAAAGTGGGAATTTGTAGCAAATCAAACTTTATTTTTATGGGTTGGCCTGTCTGACTGTACGACTCCCGGCCTAATGGTGTCCCGCATTAGCCTAAATAATTCGTAACATTAAGCATTTAAATTAACTGAAATAAAGCTACAATTAGGCTAAATAAAATGGGCCTTTAAATTATGGGCATATATATTAATTAAAAAAAAAAAATAACGAAAATTAGAAATGTTGCCTTGCAGACTGAAATAAATTTGAAGCTCTAAAATTATGAACTGGAAAGAAATAAAAACTTAAACTTAAATATAGCTAAATTATATATAGGCCTAGATAATTAAATATAGCCTAAATTAAACCTAAATAGCAATTTTAAATTATTTTTTTTTTAAATGACAAAAGCACATAACGAAATTGCTTCAAATTAAACTAAAATTACCACGAAAAATAAAACTAAAACTAATTCAAAATCAAGATATAAATAAGATATAAATAAATAAATAAAAATAGATTAAAAATAAAATAACTGCAGGTCTCCGCAGTCACGTAGCCTAAATGAAAACTATGAAAGCCGTGTGACCGGCCAACTGATAAAAATAAAAATAAAAAATAAATTATTCCCTCTGATCTTCTGTTTCGTTAATAAAGTTTGATTTGGAACATATTCCTTCTTCATTTATTCATTTCCTGACTATGGCCATGTCATAATGATAGACAGCCTACATTTCAGCACTTCGTGAAGACAGCGACATAGTTATAATGAAGCGCTTAGAGATCGTGTGAATTGCATGTTCAGTTGAATTTGAGAACTTATATGCTAAAATATACACTTACAGCTCTGATGTGAAAACCTGTCAAATAAAAATCTGAAATTGAATGTTGAGATTTGCACTCGTAGAATCACAAACCTGCATTTCTGAATTTGAAATTATTATAAGCAAATTATTATCATGCAAATTCCAAAAACAGGTCATTGTGCTATAAAAGTAATATTTTTTCCGGAACATTTTTGCCTTGTGCTGCAAAGTGCATTTGTTAAATATATCTGAGTTGATTTGGGCTCAAAACACGAAATGGGCAGAGAGTTAATGATGAAAGACATCAGGCCCTGAATTATCAGAGTAAAAGGCGAGTGCAGTCATTTACAGTGTGTTTACACCGCAAAACAAATTCTCTCCTTGCCATTTTCGTGCGCTTCCAAACTGGATTGTCTTCTCCGACTTGCCGTAGAGTCCTCAAACTCAGAATAGGAGGGGCCATGTAGATGATCTCACAAATCTGTATTTTGAGTGGCGTGTGGCGTCAATTTAACATCTATCTGTGAGTGGCGTTACTTTAACGCGTGGCGGCGTGTGACGTTAACTTATCGCCTGACGGCGCTTATTTAACGCCTGGCGGCGTTATGAAGACGGCGTTTTAATATTTATACGCCGATCAAATGCACGCGAATTCTGAACCATTTGGCTTTCGATATCAGAATACCCTCTGGGTGTGCCGATTGTCTGAAGCACACATAGAAACACGCCAATCCATTGGCTGATGGCGCGGGCGCCGCCTCGACGCTCACGTCGTCTTATTATATTGGCACGCGCACCATCTGCTCCTCAGATTTCTCTGCCGAAAAAGGAAGCTTGTCGGCAGCGCGAGGAGTTTGGCAGCGAACGCAGCGTCTCGTTCCCTATTCAGAGAACAGGTTACACCAGTAACCAGAGACGTTCTCTTTCATAGGTTCACTCAACGCTGCGTAGCTAAGACGCAGTGGGAACGAAATACCAAACTCGCCAAGCGCTGCCGTTCTAGTGCAACGACCAGATAACTTACATGACTGGTTCAAGCAGACAAAACATGGGAACCTGTTGCCATGTCGAGATTAGATTACCCTGGTAGTAATCTCTATTAATCTCCAGTATTATTACATTGTTTGATACAATATTGTTTTATTTGATATTATGTAAATGTGAATTTTTATTTTATATTGGTTTATTTATTATTACCATGTTACTTGTATTTATATTGTTTAAAGATTTAAGTTAATATTGTGTCCAGTTTGGCCCTGTAAATAAAAGGGTATTATTTTTTGACAAAGTGTGTGCGGTTTCATTTTCTTAAAGGGATAGTTCACCCAAAAATGAAAATTCTGTCAGTAATTACTCACCCTCATGTTGTTCAACCCCGTAAGACCTTCGTATCTTAATTCGTGTTCCGAAGATGAACGAAGGACTTACGGGGTTGAACAACATGAGGGAGAGAAATTACTGACAGAATTTTCATTTTTGGGTGAACTATCCCTTTAAGTACCGTTTCAAGAACCGTTTAAGCACCGGAACCGTTTAAAAAATACCGAGTAGGTACTGGTATCGGATAAAACCCAACCGATACCCAACCCTACTCTTGGTGTAGTTTCACAGGTTTGGTGAAGCAAAACCCTCACAAGAATTAATGACAAAACATTTATTAATGACTTTATATGCATTCAGGCAAGGTTATAATGATAGTATCATCATTAAAATACTAGCTAACTTTTACTGATTTAACTGCTTTACAACGTTATATACATTGTTGCAATGATAAACTAATACAGGAAGAGTCAACAGCCCAACTAAAGCAAACACTGATCTCCATAATGGTGGCATTGTATTTTTACCAATAAAACATCAACATCTAAACCTCTATTACTTCTCAATAAGAACTTCTGTAGAAGAATTGCAGAAATAAAGTCAGTCTGATTAGTAATAAGTGAAGCTGGTAATGCTGTTTGTGGAGTTGTTTAATCCTTCTCTGCTGAGATCTTCACAGATTTAATGGCTTCTTTTATCTTCAGTTGATTTCATCTAAGACTGTGGATGAAGTCAGTTGTAGTTCTTGTGTTTCTCTTTTCTTTAGTCATTCTGCTTGTTAACAGCAGGTGTTCATCACTAATGCTCAATCATCCCTTAATTTATCAGTTAATTATCTCATTAAATTTACCACTTTTAACACTCTTTAGATTGGGACAATATGTACTCTGAGATTTTGCTGTGTACCTGTTACGTTGTAGTAATCATTAAGACATTGATTAGCTTGTTCAGGTTTGTTTGATTAGGGTTGGAGGTAAACTCTGCAGGAAAGTGGATCTCGCGGGTCAGAGTTGAGGACCCCTGCTGTAGAGGGAGACCATTGCTGCGTCCCAATTCACATACTATCCGTCCTAAATAGTATTCGAAAATAGAATTTGTACGTCCCAACTCGTAGTATGTTGAAATGAGTGTTCCAAAGATACCTGGATGGTCTACTATTTCCGGTCAGAATCCGAAGTGCAGATCGATGCGCACTCTAACGGCTTATATTGCCCACAACCCATCGCGCGTTGGACAGGGATTCGGTTAGAACTACAAACATGAGTGAAAAGTGTTAAAAAACTACAGACATGGAGGACGCGCGAGTCCGGCGGTTGTGTAGAGAGGTTTAGATAAAGGGGTTTGAGTGATTAATTATCAGTATCTAACCTGACGAAAATGTATTTATTCAATGTTGTCTACATTTTATTGCATCTGCAGTAGCATTGTGAACTTTTGTAAAGATACGTTTAGCCATTAACTTTTAAATGCATCATACATTAGAGGTGGAAAGTCCAGGGGTCAGAAAGTAAAAGTCCTGCCATATTTTTATTCCACCCATGAACTCACACAGCAAAAACTTCAGTGTTAAATTAACTTTCCTAAGAGTTCATTTGGCTCCAGACTCAAGAGTGTTAAAGTGTTAAAATGAGTGTTAAATTAACACTCAATAGTGTTAAAGTTAATGAGCTAATTAAGTGATTAATTTAGTGATGATTGAGCATTATTGAAGACACCTGATGTTAACAAGCAGAATCACTGAAGGAGAAAATCTAAAATTGTAAGCCACCGTTATGTCGATCAGTGTTTGCTTTAGTTGGACTCTTGACCCTTATATTATTAACTTTACATTTTGTCTGGCTGATGTATCTAAGTTATAACTGCCAGATGAACAAAGAACAAAAGTGATCTGATGGTGTTTGGTATATTATGACAATCATCATTTGAACTATGTTTGTGATTCATGTTGTTGGTTACAGCATAACTGTGATTCTGCATAAATATCCAGAATTTTAGATATAATACAAAAGGACATCTTAAATTTTTTTTTAATTTTTTTATTCTAAAAAAAAAAATCTTTCTTTTAGGCACACACAGACATCGAGATTCAGTCTATGCATCTCAACAATGGTGATGAGCAGAATATTCAATTAGGAAAAGTAAATTACATAGACAATTCAGATCATAATTTATTCATATCGCAATGCATGATGGGAGCCATTAATGAGTTGTGATTGGTGGCAGCCACTGCAACATGTATTATTATTGTCACCATTGTTGAGATTCACAGGCTGATTATTGATGTCTGTGTTTCTAAATAAATTCATTTGAAAGTGTTTTGATCAGAACAATGTTTATTAAATATTTTGGATTATAAGAAACATACTGATATTCATATATGTTGTACAATCACAAAAATGTTGCCAATAAGTTAAACCAAACTATCTCAATAAGTTTCATTTTCAGATCACAGCATGATTATGCCAGAACACAACCAACACTATCAGATCACACTTTTCTTTGTTCATTTGACTGTTATAAAAAAAATAACAGCAGGAAAACAAATTTAAAGTGAATGTATAAGGTTTAAGAGCCCAACTAAAGCAAACACTGATCGACATAACGGTGGCTTACAATTTTAGATTTTCTCCTTCAGTGATTCTGCTTGTTAACATCAGGTGTCTTCAATAATGCTCAATCATCACTAAATTAATCACTTAATTAGCTCATTAACTTTAACACTATTGAGTGTTAATTTAACACTCATTTTAAAACTTTAACACTCTTGAGTCTGGAGCCAAATGAACTCTTAGGAAAGTTAATTTAACACTGAAGTTTTTGCTGTGTGAGTTCATGGGTGGAATAAAAATATGGCAGGACTTTTACTTTCTGACCCCTGGACTTTCCACCTCTGTCATACATTCAAATTGCAAACACGTGAGGAGAGTCTCCGCATGAAAGACCCACGACTGGCATATCAACGTGCTTCTACATTTCTCTCTGAAACGGTAAGAAATTATATTGAATGGAGGATTTTAACTGTGACAAGATGATTGACAGGGCAGTTTACAGTGACAGGATGCACGCCACAGATGACGAAGTAATATGTCCCAAAGCTTGCCTACTCTTTTGCCACACACTCAAAAGTATGTACTTTTTCTTCACAAAAACAGTACATACTTTTAGGGTGTAGTATAAGTAGGCGAATTGGGACGCAGCGCATATGTGACCATATTGATTTAACACTGAGGATTTTGCCAACACAGCATGGGCTGGATTTTCCTATGCATTTACATATTTGTATATTGAATAATCATGTAGGTTCGCACAATTGAGAGAATATAAAAACTTACAAGAAATTAGCAAAATGCTGCTGCTTTTAAGAAAAGCAAAACTTCCTAAGAAGTTCTTGATAAGATTGAACAGGTTGAACCGCACGTTGAACACATCACTTCACAGCAAGTGTTTTTCTTCTGACAAAGACCTATTCTTCACAGAAATATTCAGATACTTTTGACATGAAACTCTTAGTAGAACTTGATGAGTCATGAAGCTGATACTTTGCAAAAATATTATATATCCTTAAGTTTTATTTAAAGAATGAATACACTGTAAAAACAAAAACAAAATAAAAACGAATTATACTGATAATAACTGATTTTTCTACTGTCATTTTTATTTATATTAAATTGTACTCAAAACTCTGTAAAATTACAAACAATATCTGTAAATTAACAACTCAACTGCTATTTTAAATATTATAACATTATCGACATATTACAGTAATTCACATTTTTATACTGAAAAATGTCTGTATTTTTTATACAGTATATTTTCTGTTATCTTAAATTACATACAAATGTATGCACAATTTTAAAATATTATCTGTAATTAAACAGAAACAAAACAATCGAATGACAGGAAGCCAAAAAAAAAAAAATACAAATAAAATAACCTACTAAAAATAAACCAAAAAAATCAAACTTATTATAGAGGAATTTCCTGAATTATTACAATAAAGCTGATATTTACATTTTGTTGCCACAGATCAGACATTCTGAATTTAGATTTTTTTTTTTTAAATTTTCCCCAATACAAACAGACAATGGTGACATGCTTCATGCTGCAATGCATGCTGGGAGCCATGATATTTATACTATGGTGGCTCCCAGAATGCATTGCAGCATGAACCATGTCACCATTGTTGAGATATGCTGATTCTTGATGTCTGTGTGAATCTAAAGATTTTTCTCCACAATTTAAAGAGCAAAAATAAGAATTTCTGATTTGTGGCACAAAAGTACGTTGGTGAAAAGTAACAACAATTCGTAATTTTCTTCTGTGTTAAGGTTTGTGTATTATTCAAAACGATATCACCAGCCCATTGTTGTTTCTGGATTTCTTTGCAACAAATTATGTGTTTTAGTAAACACTGTTACAAAGACCACAAACTCATATAAAAAGTAAAATTGCCCAACTAAAGCTAACACAGATCACCATAATGGACTGTCAGCAGTGGCTGCCAAACAAAAAACATAGAATTAAAGGGGTGGTAAAACGCATTTTTTCGAAGGCTTGATTGTGTTTGTGGGGTGCACTGTAAAATGTGTTCATGCTTCGTTTTTTAAAAATTGCATTATTTTTCATATATTTTACCTTTATTCTACACTGCTCTCCCCCTCCTTGTAAAAACGGTCTGATGGTTTCCTGGTTCTATGAAGCCAGTCCCTCAAAACCACGCAATGGGCTCAGACTGGTTAGCTGGCCCAGTATGTTGTGATTCACTAACCGTCTAGTGCACTTTTTCCGGAAACGTCACGCCCTGTACCTTAACCGGTAGCCTAGTTTGTGCTTTGGTGTATTAGGCCGGTGACACAATGGCTGCGTGGCGTGAGCGTGGCGTTTCTGTTGCGTGTCAGCTGCGTCGCGTTTTCTGTGTCTTTGCACACCAGAAACGAGTCTGACGACATATGGGAGAGAGTTGTGGAAGCCCTATAGCCTACTTCATGTTAATAAAAAGCATAAATATAAAGCCTACTGATAAAGACACTGTCAGCAGTATTGACAGCAAAATAGACTACAGAATATTTCGTTCTGTATTGACAGGTGCAATATTTGAAAATTGATAATTATTTATTTATTTATTTTTAAATTATATTTATATCTGAATTTATGCCAAAACCTAGACTTTCAACCATCAAAATGTAATTTATTAATATGTATTCGTGTACAAAATAACATAGGCTATAACATCTTTTCCTATTCTATTTTGCCTGGAAACGCTTCCAATACACTTGCGTTGCGTGAAAAATAGGCATCGGTTCTATTTCTAGCATGCACGCGTTTTCTGCGTGTCACGCAGGCAGTCTGCAAGCTCTAACGCCACGCAGCCAGTGTGTCAACGGCCTTATAAACAATGAAACGTTAGTGAAGATGATCGAGCAAAACCTGTTCAAGAACGGCTGTTAAACGACGTTTCAGAAAGGTTTGATTTTTGTTGTTCTCTCATTACTTTTTAGATATGCTGTTATTTAATTGTACTAATTATTATAGAATTACAAAAAAATAAGCTTCATAAACAAGAATTTCATAATCGTTCTAACAAATTATACTACAGTCCTCAAAGGGATTTTTTTGAGTAAAGACTGCGGATCTATAGTGATCGTTTCTGACTGTATGCCACTGTTACTTTTGTATTTTTAGAACGACTGTAGACAAATATCTGTCGACAGAAACAAACACTAAACATCGGCTGCCAAATCAAACACAGAACCATGTTTAGCATGCCTGTAGATAAACAAGCATGTAGATAAACATAAAAGCTCTAATCAAAGAATAATTTACACTAATTCCAAGTTCACTGTTGAGATTTAAAAAAAAGTTTGTAACGTTAGGTGTTTGTCGGATAACGTTAAGTATGAATGAGCATTTAACAAACCAGCAGAGCCAAACAGCGTTGTCATTTGTTTACTTCCTTGTTACAACGTACAATTAACAATACGAACTATTACAGGAAAACACATAGACGAAAAATAAATCATACTTACAGGTTGTGGCCCGTAAACAAAAGCTTCTGTTTTTAAGTTGGAACTGCTCCATCTTTCAGGACAAGCCGATGTGTGAATCCTGCATTGAGCTCGTGAAGATTGTGGAAGCTTTCCTCCGTAACATGTGCAGCACAGAGAGCGAGATTTGGGCCATAATTATGAGGGACCGAGTTAAAAATAAATTTTAACCATTGATCCCTAACTCCCTCGTCCCTAGGAAGGCTGAACAAAATGGACCTGCAATCCAGATGAAAATAACAGCAGCGTTTCGACTGCATTGCGACAACTCATCTCCAAAACAGCAATAAAAAATGGCCTCACCCCGCTTAAGTATTATCGGAGGAGGGCTTTATGTAAATAATGGGGTTTGCTGACGTCAGCAACTCCCGAGGAATGTCTTGTAGTCCAAAACCGGTCGTTTGCTGTAGTTCTTAGAAATTGAATTTTTTAAAACAAATATCTCCCTTTGCTTTGAACTTTGAGCGCTGTAACTTTGCAGATGTTGTTAATGCTCAAACAGCAACATTACACACTAGCTAAAGTTAGAAAAGTGAAATCGTGTTTTACCACCCCTTTAAAGTAAAATATCCTACATAATGTGCTTCAGACCAGTATAAGAATAAGAAACATTGAGAATATGCTAGTAATACCAGCCACCTTGTGTCAAGATGATTTATGACCCTATGATTGACAGGTGGGCGGAGCTAACCTTTGACCTTCCGGAGGGGTGTTCCGGAGGTCCCTTTGATCTAGTGATTAACCTTTGACCTATCGATCGATCAAGTTGACAGTTGTCTTTGATCCTGGGTATGACAGTTGTCTTTGATCTGGGGGTATAATCATTTATTTTGACAGTTGTCTTTGCCCTATTGACCTTTGTATTATACGTCAAGTTGTCAGTTGTCTTTGATCCAGATTATGATGGATGATTTTGACATTTAGTTTTACCCATTGATTTTTGCCTATTGACCCCCGGGGAAAATAACTTCTTGAGGATCTTTTTGAAAAAGTTGAAAAGTTCCTTGAGTGATTCCCTCTCACACCCCTTGCATTTGACAGTCTGTGATTCAGAGGGGAGGGGTGAGTGTTCAGTGTTCAGTGTTCAGGATGTGACATTGAGGATGTTTTTCTAGAATTTATTTCAAAGTATAATCTTAAAAGTTTAAATTAAATCTTTTATAATGAAAAGATTGTTTAAATTATATCTTTAAAGTTTTAATACAGTCGTGTCTTCTATTTATCTTTTAGACGATTACTGTAATGATTTTGTTTAACGGAGACCTAAAGTATAATGTTTATTAATTTAGTCATAATGATTTTTGTACTGTAACAGCATATTCTACCCCGTACACCTAAACACGACCATCACAGAAAACTGCATTTTTACATTGTTTTTACATACTGTTTTGCACTCACACTAACTCAGTTCCATAAATTAACTAATCTCCATATTTGAAATTAAATGATTATAAATATAGAATAATAACAAGTATGTTACTAAAATGAATTCAAACAATTTAAACATAGTTTTAGCTAAATGAATTTTATATAAAAAAGTATATAAATATAAAAATACCTTACATTTTCATAGTGCCGAAGATGTAGTTCTTTATGCAATGATAAAAACAGTCCAAAGTCATAAACAAAGCCCTCCTGGTTCCTTCAGTGATAAACTACAGGGTGAAATGAAGCTTCACACCCTCAGAGACGAGAGGAGTTACAGGACAGATGAACCTCTGGGATGTGCCAATGTCATCGCATATGTAAAGTTAGTCTGCTTTCCAGAGTTTTATTCATACTAAATTCATTTAAAAGCATAATATTAAAAGTTTAAATTAGATCTTTTAAAATTAAAAGACTGTTTAAATCAAAGCTTTAACGTTTTATTAAAATTGTATCTTCTTAGAAAACTTATGTATGATATAAATGATTTTACATAAATTTAACCTAAGGTATTATTTTTACTAAACAGTTTAAAGCAATTTTAAAATTGTAAAGCAAAAACTGTACTTTGGTATCTTAGATCTTATACAAAAATATTTCAAACAGTATTTTTTGTCCATCCACATGAAACATGTTGTCAAAGTTTGTCACAATGTTTTTTGTTTTTTGTAGTTGTTGTTTTGTTTTTAAGAAATCCCAGGACTCTACATTGCTCTTGTTTAGATTAAGTTGTATCATTTAGAAAACCACTGTATATTTTCAGAGAGGTGATGTGCCTCTGCGGTCCATCACGCAGCAATTTTACTCGTCTTAATTCAAAGCATGATCTTACTTTTCTACGGTAGCTATGATCTATTGCACGTATAAGGTGTATATCATTTTTTATTTTTTCTTGTATCTCCCGAACTATCCTTAATCAGTGTGGAAACACACACGGTGAAACCCTTTACTGAGAATATACTATCAGTTATCTACTCAAAATATATATGTAGAACTTTAAAATGTTAGCATTTGTTGATGCGACAGTTTGTCTGTAGGCTGCATGAACAGCCTTTGGGAGAGCTGATGATACTATAGCAGGAAACATCCGCCTTTGACCTCCTCCATTTTGGAGGCTTTTTTGTCAAATACCTTACAACTTAGACCTTAAGCGGCTATAGTAATTTATTGCCATGCACTCAAAAAAATGATATGTTGGCTTTACTTAACTTTTTTATGTAAACAGGTTCCACCGGTTCCACATAACTATGTTTCGTTAAACAAACATAATATGTTCATGTAACTTCAACATCATGGAATTTGGTCATTTTAAACGACCCAATTAAACTCTGAGCTAATGAGTTAATTAAGTGAATAACTGAGTGATGATTGAGCATTATTGAAGACACCTGATGTTAACAAGCAGAATCTCTGAAGGAGAAAACCGGAATGTTTAAGTCACCATTATGGAGATAAGTATTTGTTTTAGTTGGGCTCTTGACCATTAACTTATTAACTTTAGATTTTGTTTGGCTGCTGTACATGAGTTATAACAGCCGGATGAACAATAAACAAAGGTCATCTGATGGTGTTGGTTGTGTTTTAACATAATCATTATTTCACAATCATTTGACCTGAGTCACTGAACTTATATTAAACCGAATGTCTGAGTAAAGTTTACCTTACGAATAATAGCAGCGCTGTCATTGTAGAACATACTATTTTTAGACTTTTCAATGAAATTTAAATGATCAAATCAATAAATAAAAAAGAAACTGCCTAAAAAGTATTTTGAGTAGGCACACACAGACATCAAGAATCAGCCTGTGAATCTCAACAATGGTGAAAATTATAAAGCATGTTGCAGTGCATTCTGGGTGCACTCATTCATGGCTCCCATCATGCATTGCTGCATGAATAAATAATGAGCTTATGATCTGTTTGTCACCATTGCTGAGATTCATATGCTGATTCTTGATGTCTGTGTGTGCCTACTCAAAATATTTTTTAAGAAGTTTATTTTTTATTTCTTGATTTGATCATTTGAATTTCATTGAAAAGGCTAAAAATAGTATGCTCTACAATGACAGTAAGGTAAACTTAACTCAGAAATTGGGTTCAATATAAGTTCAGTGATTGAGGTCAAATGATTGTGAAATAATGATTATGTTAAATCACAACCCACACCATCAGATCTCCTTAGTTCATTGTTCATCCGGCTGTTATAACTCATGTACAGCAACCAAACAAAATCTAAAGTTAATAAGTTAATGGTCAAGAGCCCAACTAAAACACACACTTATCTCCATAATGGTGACTTAAACATTCCGGTTTTCTCCTTCAGAGATTCTGCTTGTTAAAGGGATAGTTCACCCAAAAATGAAAATTCTGTCAGTATTTACTTACCCTCATGTTGTTCCAACCCCGTAAGACCTTCGGAACACGAATTAAGATATTTTTGATGAAATCTGAGAGCTGGATCACTCCTCCATAGGCTTCAAAAGGATTGAAACTTGCCGGCCTCAAAAAGTTATTAAAGACATCGTTAAAATAGTCCAAGTGACTACAGTGGCTCCATCTTAAGTTTATCAAACGACGAGAACACTTTTTGTGCGCAAAAACAAACAAAAATAACGACTTTATTTCAACTATTCATTTCCTTCTCTGTGGGCCTGTAGTCAGTTAACGTAGTGTGATTGTGTAGAGCTACGTCACACGTAGGCTCACTATTGGCCGACGCTGGTCATGTGTGTGATGCGTGTGACGTACAACAACAGAAGCTCTACGCTTTTACACTAGTGAACTGACTCGAGGCCCACAGAGAAGGAAATGAATAGTTGAAATAAAGTCGTTATTTTTGTTTTTTTGCGCACAAATAGTATTCTCGTCGTTTGATAAACTTAAGATTGAGCCACTGTAGTCACTTGGACTATTTTAACGATGTCTGTAATAACTTTTCGGGGCCTGCAAGTTCAATCCCTTAAGAAGCCTATGGAGGAGTATGGAGGAGTGATCCAGCTCTCAGATTTCATCAAAAATATCTTAATTCGTGTTCCGAAGATGAACGAAGGTCTTACGGGGTTGGAACAACATGAGGGTGAGTAAATACTGACAGAATTTTCATTTTTGGGTGAACTAACCCTTTAACATCAGGTGTCTTCAATAATGCTCAATCATCACTCAATTATTCACTTAATTAACTCATTAGCTCAGAGTTTAATTGGGTCGCTTAAAATGACCAAATTCCATGATGTTGAAGTTACATGAACATATTATGTTTGTTTAACGAAACATAGTTATGTGGAACCGGTGGAACCTGTTTACATAAAAAAGTTAAGTAAAGCCAACATATCATTTTTTTGAGTGTGTGTAACCTGAAAAAAAACAAGAGGTGATAAAAAATGTCAACGATGACCTACCGTGGACCTCATGGCTACGGCTGTGAGAGGACTCCATACTGAAAGAACATTGTGGACACACAGCTCTGACGTTTTCCAAGAGTATTTTGCCCAGCCTCTTCTGTATAAATAGCCAAGACAAATCATTTCTGGACCAAAAACTTTTGCACCCTCACTCCTCTTACCACCTCATCAAAAGACATGTCTAAAAGTGAGTATTGTCTCTATAATTAATTTATGCTACGGTGTTTTTTATTTAAAAAGATTGTTTATACATAAGGAAAATACGGTATAACTCATTAGTGCTTTAAACGCGCTATTGCTGTTTAGCTTACCCTCTAGCATGCTTTGTTGCTCTTACACATTGTTATATGTTCTATATCAAATGTTTTTGGCGTCATATATGTTTCAGAAAAAAAAAATATATATATATATATATATATATTTCCCCCCATCCAATCACAGTTTACTGTAGTTGGCCGCTGCGGGATTTCCATAAAGGACTTTAAAATAAATGTTTTGGTTTTTATTCAGTTTTAAATCTTATTTAGATTATTTTAGTCAGACATGGTTATATGTGCATAGGCCTATTTAATATGTATGTTATTCCTCTTCAATGACTTTTTAAATTTCGGTAGGCTACTTTTTAATTCTTCTTTTACTTTGTCTTTGATTTTAACTTTTAGCACTTTGCATGATACAATTGTTTAAAATGTAAGCTATAAATATGAATGGCACAATGTGATAACCAAAATATATAAAAGTTAAGTCAAAGCTATTTATATAGCCTAGCGTTTTTCACAATACACATTCTCATAATTTAGTTATACAGTAGATTCTGACGCTGGGCACCGTCAAGCTTCTTCTTTCAGATGGTTCTATATTTATGATATTATGCTCCCCTGAATGGAAAAGAACTGTAAACTTCATCAATGTACTGTAATGCACTGCGTTACTGCCTATAGGATGATTGCATGATTTTTTCCATTTAAAATAACATGGTCTTTCCTTTTCTCTCTTGTGTACACATGCTTTTATCCACCTTCAAATAAGTGATCATTTTAATGGTACTGGTCCAAACAATGCAGTTCCACAAGATTGGTGATTATAAATGCCAGATATGAAGACAAGAGTCTAGACACAACATTAAATGCTCACTTTGTGATGAATTTGACATCATTAACAAGGAGCTGATGACAGCCAATCTTACTTTTTCTTGGCTTTCGCTGCCACAGAAATGGTGTTATACAAACACACAGTTATAACAGCCAAATAAAAGTTAAAGTAAGAAGAACTGGGACCAAGAGCCCAACTAAAGCAAACACTGATCACCACAATGGTTACTTAAAATGAAACATCAACATCTAAACCTCATCTAAACAATGTAAGGAAATTACATTGATATAAACATGAGTTTTAATTTAATGCATCCTGTTTATTTGGTCCAGAAACAGTATAAATTGTCTAAATGAGACCATAAATGATGTTGAAAATATGTCCACAATGACCACATTTGAACTAGTTTTTAACCTTGTCCGAAGAGGGTCCATGAACGTCTATATCGGACGTGCAGAACACGTCAAAAAAAGACGTCATAAAAACTTTCATTCTGGCTCCTCAGTGGACGTCTTTTCAACGTCCGACTTTTGTGACAAAGACGTCTTTTGGACATCATGTTGTTTAGTGGGGATGTATTTTATTTTGCGCAGACTTTAAGTGAACTTTTACCAACTATTAAGATGTTAAAGTTCAGTTATAGACCTTTAGCGCATTCAACCAAATTCAGGGTTGTTTAATAACTTCAATAGTTATCAAGCACCCGCACTTGGTGAGATTATTCAGAAAAAGCGACAAAAGTAATTTTCTGATAAATCATCGTACACGGATGCACTGTGTTTTGTTGTATGCACAAATGTTGAGGGACACTTATAGAAAGATGTCTTCATTCTTTGTTTTGGTGTATTTTTAAAAACATAGATAGATCTACATAGATGTTATACACAAAAAATATTTCAGAGATCCTTGTGCGGTATTCTATAGCCGCATAAAGGGTTAAAATATACATTTAAGACCTATTTAAAACTAGGAATGGTATAATGTCTCAATCGAAGATGATCATTTTATCATTTGTCATTTTATTAAATCATGCCAATTCATGTGAATACTGTCGTATATGAACAAAGAGAAGACCTAGAGTTCACTAACATTACCGCTAACTGTAGGAACCAAATATCAAGGGGAAAGTGTAAAGAAAAACACCATACAAAACATTACAGTCACACCCGGCGATACGATAACTGTTACGATGGTGTTGTTAAAGATGAAACCGCGGTAAACAATTTAAGAACACTAGCACTGTTAAACATGCGGTTCAATAACAATGTACAATATAAACAAGAATCCAACTCTAATGTGACTGAGCTCGTTTCACATATAACTGTTGATAGTTAGGTATAAAGTTAGATAATTTATCAAACAATTGAAATTTACGATATGTGAAAAAATTTTGATGATGAGGCCAAAAACTGCTTACCACATGTTTTCATAACTTACTGCTTACCGTCTGTTTTCTGGATCAGACCTAAAACTCTGGTGTCAAAGTATTGATGTGAACGCAATAAAAAATGAATCATCCCACCTTACACATAAAAATACTGCTTATCAATGGTAATTCATTAGCTTAACAGTTGTTTAGCGACATACACAACATAACTGTGTATCTATTGCCGTGCTGTGAAAAGTGCAATAATTAGACGAGTTTGAAGCGTAATAGTTTTATAGGTAACAGAAAAACAGCAATACTCATCTTTCATGACGATGTTTCGTAGACATAGCAGAAATTTGATTGGTTTAGTCTTAAACAGTCGCATAGAAGAATTTAATTAAATTTTTGATTTAATGTTTTTCATGAATTCCTAAATGTTTGACCACGCTCGTAGACTATAGTTTTTGCAAACTGTACTAAAACAAAAAGAAACATGATGCAAACGGCGTAATCGACTAGTAGCAAGTGGCTTTCCCGTATTTGTTTTAAATGGCTCGTGCCGTAGGCCTATTTACTTTTTTAGCAAGTTGGCCTCTAGAATTTACTTTTGTGCAATTTTATCAGCAGGTTTTACCGTAGTGCGGGACTTTGTTTAACAGCCTCAAGCTTTAATGAATATGCCTGTCTCAGCGCAATAGTCAGTTGTGATTATGCTGTAATAGTTTAAGTGTGAAACAGCACCCCCTTACTTTTTGCATTAATACTTTGTGTGATTTCACATCGTAGATAGAGGGAAAGTTGCACTAAACAAAGTATCAATTTAGTTATCAAACAGAAATACTATCGCTTAAATTATTAATGGTCACTAATTCCTATAAACACTGTTGACGGCTCTCAAAGCAAAGTCTTTACCTAAAACACATACAGTACAGTCTAACATTCAAAATGTGAAACAGTGTCGTCTGCTATCTGAATAGTAATAAAACCATCATTTGCGAACTTTTTTGTATTTATTATAAACGATGCTTTTCAATCCTCTTTTCTTAGTGATTTGGTCTTTTGAATCTTACATGGATGTTTTGGACACGAGTGATTCCTGTATAAAGATTATGTTTTAAAGGTAGGCCTTAGTCTTTACAAGTGTGTAACAAAATATGTTATATACATATTGCTACGGTGTGACAAAATATGTTGTTGTGTAAAAATAACCCAAACATTTAAGCACAACTATTTACACACATACTAAGCAGGAGAATATCTAATTGTAGCTTGTGAACATTCCATTATCTGATTATTTGGGGTCAGAGAACATCATTAGCTCATACATCTCTTTAATTTGTGCTGGATGTAAAAAATAAAGGTTAATAACAAACAAACAAAAACTTTAAATCAGCATGAGACCATAATATTAATAAATAAAATATGGTTTAATTAAAGTTTGATAATGACTTGCATATTATTTTCTTTTAGTAAAGCTATGCTTTATGCGTTGTGGGTGAGATCGCACAAAAGATTACACCAATATTAGCTTTCTCGAACATTGCACAATTGCACTATGCCTGAAACTTAGTAATCAACATGCATTTCTAGGTCTGTCAAAAATCATCTGTTATCATGGTTTAGTTGTATTTTAAAACATTGCTTTTCCTTAAAAAACTGAAATTAAAAAATTTGGTAGCATGATTATCTTGTTCATCATGTAATAACTCCATATTTATCAGGCTGATATTTTTAGAAATAAACAAAGTAAATGTATAAAACAAAAAGAACCAGTTAATGGCCTTGCGTCCGAACACTACAGGTATGAAGATATGTTTTGTTTTGAACGTTTTATTCTAACTTTAAAGTTAGATTATCCTTTGAAAAGGTTAATACAGTATTTGATTTTTGGGGCAACGTTGCAAACTAGTGTCGTTAAACTTAATCTTTGTTTTTTAAGGGAATTTAAGTATTCTCAGGAGACCCCTTGACCCCTGAAGTTATGACTTCTGAAGATCTCTCACGTGTAGATTCACTCGGTTGAAAAATGCTGTTTTGTAATTTACACATCTGAAATTAAAGGTACAGTAGTTTTTTAAAAAGTATTTTATTAGCTAAAATCAATGTCTTTATTCATAAATATGATCTCATTGGTGTAAAATTTGCCCTGCCAATGATCTGACTTATTCTCGTAAGCGAAGAATATCTTATCTTTATATAACATGGTACGGGTAAGTCCATGGAGACCGCCATGTCGTTCCGCCATCTTGAAAAACTATAATAGCAGAGAGGGACAAAAAGCACTAGCCAACCTCAACGCGTTTTCGCTCAGAGCCGGCTGACTGAACCAGAGACTGAACCCAGCTGCAGAGGTGGAAAGTCCAGGGGCTCGTTCTTCGTACGTTGCTTAAAACATCCGAGATCAAATGAGACATCGAAGATGATATCATCGTGCTAATCATGATCCGGCTAATTGGGTTCTTCGAACACACCTGTTGTTTATGATTAGTATCGCTGGATTGAGTTATCTGAGATAATTGCGCGTTCATGCGCTGGGTTAAAAGGGGATATGTATCGATAGTAGAAACATTGATCAGCAACGCTGCTATTGGCTGCTCACCGTGTCCAAAGAGCGCGCACAGTTTTTCTCCGTAGCAGAGCAAGAGTTATTGCTTGAAGGATATGCAGAATTTGAAAACTTAATTACAAGTTTTCACCTAAAATGTGCAAAGCCAGGAGAGAGGGCTGGCAAAAAGTAGCAAATTAAGTTTGTAGTGACCATTTAGATGTTTTTATCACTTATTACAGTATATATATTTTTATTTTAATAATTTCTAAATAATTAATAACTTTGTTCATTGTAATGTCAGTCACCACGCACTACTAGAACATGCAAGTAAAAGTGAAGTACTAGAATATTCTACATAATGGTAATTTGTACTATAGGCTACTAGTCTCTTTTAAAAAGGCACTGTTAATAAATGTTTGCTTGTTTATAAAAGCAACCAAGAAAAAGGCTGAGAAAAAAAGAAAAGAAAAACAAACAGGTGGTGGTCCTGCACCCCCACATTATACCCCGGCAGAAGAGCTGGCCCTTGGGTTAAATGTGAACCGACCCGTCCTGGGTTCAGCTCTTCCTCAGACACACAGCAGGGACCAGTAGCAGCAACTCCTTCATTACTGGTAAATGAACTTTAAATGATCTTACACTGTAAAATATTTTTTTGCTGCACTATAGGCCTATAATCCCAATGGCTGGTCCAGTCATATCAACTGATAAACCTTGAGTAGGCCTAGTGATGAATTGCTTACTTGTGAAAGTGTGCTTGTGTGAAACTACATGTAGCCTAGTTAATGTAAAAAAATTGCCATGAGTTATTGATCACATTTCCCCCCAGTGTACTTCATTGTAATGAAATTGTGTTTTCCTCTTTTGTGCAGTTTTAAACACCAACACTTTTATCTGTTCCCAAGCAAGTGATGCTGAAGCATGCAGTAAGTGGACTTTTCCAAACTTTACATCAAAAGGGAAGAAAGTACAACACTTTGTAATGCCCATTTCTCCCCCAATGCACAGGACAGTGAAGAAACTCTTTCAGATGACTGTCTTTTGGAGAAAGTATCTTTAAATAACTTTACTTAATTTACACTTGAGTACCTATTATTTCTGAATGCAATATATGTTGCAGGAGTCGACATCTACAGAAAGGCCTACAGAAGAGTCTGCACAAAGCAGTTATACAGAGGTGGGCAGTGTATATACTTTTCCTTTTATTTTTAGTTGCATAAGGCTTGTGTTGACAGGTTTAACCCAAGCCCCCCTGCCCCTAGAAAATAGAGTATTTTGGGGGGGAAAACTTGACAACTTAAAGAAAAAAACTGGCACTATAGAGTTAGAGATAGAGTTGCTTCAAAGGAACTTCAGAGTAAGTGCTAATATATTATTTCACACAGAGTACTATTGCTGACCTTGCATAGTATCTCTTATTGCAGGCAAAATATGATTTGATCACTGGCTTTTCTTTACAAAGAACAATTTAAATAAAAAATCAAAGAACTAAGCATATTTGTCTTGTCTTTTATTAAACATTTAATGAAATGTTTTATATTTTTGCTGATGGTGGAAATGTTGTGTAATATGGCACATGTAATGTCACAGGCCCTGTCAAGTGCAACCCTCAGGCTTTTCAGACACTGAAATCTTCCCTTTAGTTGGCCAAAGTTCATTTCATTGTGTGACCTTGTCCTGGCGGAGCTGCATTGTAACTGTGTATGTAATACAGTGAGCTTGATATTTATATTTTTCCTTACCATGTTCAAGTAATGTGCATAAATGTGAATCTCTGTGCTTCCACATTTGTGATATGGAACAGTCACACACCATCTAGAGATTTTAGTCTGTCAACTGCCTTTTTAAAAAATTGATATAATATTACTAATCTGGAATATTAAGAATTGTAATAGTAACTTGGCTGCACATTTACATTGTGATCCCCCTTTCTGTTCACGAAATACCCTTCATAGAGGCCTTGATGGGAACATGTGTGCAGTCTATTGACCAATCACATTAGTGAAGCCTGAGGGACATATCTGTGTCATATTAATCGGCATGTTCATGATTGCATGATCTTCATTAAAAATTATAATATACCTGCGTTGGCAAAAAAAAAAAAAAAACCTGCTATAGCCTACAACCTTGGGTCTAAACTGGCTTGGAAATGCCACAAAAAAAACACCCTAAAAACTGCTTGAGCGCCAGGGTAAACTTTGTGAATGACACGACAGACAGCACTTATCAAGTTCTCCGCATCTCCAATAGTTTAAAGGAAAGAGCCTCTCGCAAATAATATCAGGACAATGCACACAGTTTGTGCTGTTATTAAAGGCCGACTCCGACGAGTCGAACATTTAATGTGCGTTTCCAAAAAATAATTGATGTAAACGACATCCTCACGAGTCATGAGAAAAATTATATCTCTCAAAAAGTACACTATCGCGCTGCGTTAAAAGACTTCTCGTATCACCTCCGCTTATAAAGCCGCGATCTGATCCTGTTTACATGAAATAAGCCTGCTCACGAGCAGGTTCAAGCTGGCGCACCTGTTGCTATGACAGCAAGTCTAGGATGAGCTTCGAAGAACCAAACAATCCAAGATCATGCCAAATCGTCAACAATCAAATCCAGCTAACTGAGTTAGCGACGTACGAAGAACGAGCCCCAGGGGTCAGAAAGTAAAAGTCCTGCCATATTTTTATTCCACCCATGAACTCACACAGCAAAAACTTCAGTGTTAAATTAACTTTCCTAAGAGTTCATTTGGCTCCAGACTCAAGAGTGTTAAAGTGTTAAGATGAGTGTTAAATTAACACTCAATAGTGTTAAAGTTAATGAGCTAATTAAGTGATTGATTGAGTGATGATTGAGCATTATTGAAGACACCTGATGTTAACAAGCAGAATCAACAAAGGAGAAAATCTAAAATTGTAAGCCACCGTTATGGCGATCATTAGTTGCTTTAGTTGGGCTCTTGACCCTTATGTTATTAACTTTACATTTTGTTTGGCTGCCGTATCTGAGTTATAACTGCCAGATGAACAAAGAAAAAAAGTGATCTGATGGTGTTTGTTATATTATGACAATCATCATTTGAACTTTGTTTTTGATTTATGTTGTTGGTTACAGCATAACTGTGATTCTGCATAAATATCCAGGATTTTAGATATAATACAAAAGGATATCTTATTTTTTTTTTTTTTAATTTAATAAAAAAAAAAATTTATTCTAAAAAAAAAATCTGTCTTTTGGGCACACACAGACGTCAAGATTCAGTCTATGCATCTCAACAATGGTGATGAGCAGAATATTCAATTAGGAAAAGTAAATTACATAGACAATTCAGATCATAATTTATTCATACCTCAATGCATGATGGGAGCCATTAATGAGTTGTGATTGGTGGCAGCCACTGCAACATGCATTATTATTGTCACCATTGTTGAGATTCACAGGCTGATTATTGATGTCTGTGTTTCTAAATAAATTCATTTGAAAGTGTTTTGATCAGAACAATGTTTATTAAATATTTTGGATTATAAGAAACATACTGATATTCATATATGTTGTAGAATCACAAAAATGTTGCTAATAAGTTAAACCAAACTACCTCAATAAGTTTCATTTTCAGATCACAGCATGATTATGCCAGAACATAACCAACACTATCAGATCACACTTTTCTTTGTTCATTTGACTGTTATACAAAAATAACAGCAGAAAAACAAATTTAAAGTGAATGTATAAGGTTTAAGAGCCCAACTAAAGCAAACACTGATCGACATAACGGTGGCTTACAATTTTAGATTTTCTCCTTCAGTGATTCTGCTTGTGAACATCAGGTGTCTTCAATAATGCTCAATCATCACTAAATTAATCACTTAATTAGCTCATTAACTTTAACACTATTGAGTGTTAATTTAACACTCATTTTAACACTTTAACACTCTTGAGTCTGGAGCCAAATGAACTCTTAGGAAAGTTAATTTAACACTGAAGTTTTTGCTGTGTGAGTTTATGGGTGGAATAAAAATATGGCAGGACTTTTACTTTCTGACCCCTGGACTTTCCACCTCTGCCCAGCTGAAGCCCCCAAGGAGGTCAGTGAGAGGCGCTTGTTGTCACTCCCCCGGCAAATTTGAAAGGCTGCACTGCGCGGTACTTCATAATGCAATCCTCGTAACCAAAAAGCATAAACATTTTATTTAAAAGGAAACGTGACCGGCAAATTCAAAACGAGGGTAAATATTATCTTTTCCCCGGTGGATAGAGCTAATGAAGGAGAAAGACTTTGAAAGGGACTCCAAAGTTCGGCTTTCTTCTCGACAGGTAAGTCAATGTTACGGTCTAAATGACACACTTTTTTTCATTGCTTGATTGTTTAATTCATTATATAGGTAGCGTAACAGTAGAACATGTATAGTTAAACTCGATGATGTGCTATTGGAAGACATGTCGTACTGTAGCTTCGTGGCACATAACGGTTACCGTAGTTGCAACACGCTTTTGAAAAAGCGATGCGCTAGAGAGCACTATTCGTTTGAATGCAAAATACAATTTCACCGCTAGATGGGAGAAATTCCTTCACAGCGTACCTTTAAGGACTAAATCCTCCAAAATGGAGGAGGTCAAAGGGCATGTTTCCTGCTATAGTATCATCAGCTCTCCCAAAGGCTGTTCATGCAGCCTACAGACAAACTGTCGCATCAACAAATGCTAACATTTTAAAGTTCTACATATATATTTTGAGTAGATAACTGATAGTATATTCTCAGTAAAGGGTTTCACCGTGTGTGTTTCCACACTGATTAAGGATAGTTCGGGAGATACAAGAAAAAATAAAAAATGATATACACCTTATACGTGCAATAGATCATAGCTACCGTAGAAAAGTAAGATCATGCTTTGAATTAAGACGAGTAAAATTGCTGCGTGATGGACCGCAGAGGCACATCACCTCTCTGAAAATATACAGTGGTTTTCTAAATGATACAACTTAATCTAAACAA
This sequence comes from Gila robusta, assembly GCA_030770095.1. Taxonomy (NCBI): domain Eukaryota; kingdom Metazoa; phylum Chordata; class Actinopteri; order Cypriniformes; family Leuciscidae; genus Gila; species Gila robusta. Next base: position 94,132 of record JAVALU010001965.1, read on the forward strand.
GAGCAATGTAGAGTCCTGGGATTTCTTAAAAACAAAAACAACAACTACAAAAAACAAAAAACACTGTGACAAACTTTGACAACATGTTTCATGTGGATGGACAAAAAATACTGTTTGAAATATTTTTGTATAAGATCTAAGATACCAAAGTACAGTTTTTGCTTTACAATTTTAAAATTGCTTTAAACTGTTTAGTAAAAATAATACCTTAGGTTAAATTTATGTAAAATCATTTATATCATACATAAGTCTTCTAAGAAGATAAATAGAAGATACAATTTTAATAAAACGTTAAAGCTTTGATTTAAACAGTCTTTTAATTTTAAAAGATCTAATTTAAACTTTTAATATTATGCTTTTAAATGAATTTAGTATGAATAAAACTCTGGAAAGCAGACTAACTTTACATATGCGATGACATTGGCACATCCCAGAGGTTCATCTGTCCTGTAACTCCTCTTGTCTCTGAGGGTGTGAAGCTTCATTTCACCCTGTAGTTTATCACTGAAGGAACCAGGAGGGCTTTGTTTATGACTTTGGACTGTTTTATCATTGCATAAAGAACTACATCTTCGGCACTATGAAAATGTAAGGTATTTTTATATTTATATACTTTTTTTATATAAATTCATTTAGCTAAAACTATGTTTAAATTGTTTGAATTCATTTTAGTAACATACTTGTTATTATTCTATATTTATAATCATTTAATTTAAATATGGAGATTAGTTAATTTATGGAACTGAGTTAGTGTGAGTGCAAAACAGTATGTAAAAACAATGTAAAAATGCAGTTTTCTGTGATGGTCGTGTTTAGGTGTACGGGGTAGAATATGCTGTTACAGTACAAAAATCATTATGACTAAATTAATAAACATTATACTTTAGGTCTCCGTTAAACAAAATCATTACAGTAATCTTCTAAAAGATAAATAGAAGATACGACTGTATTAAAACTTTAAAGATATAATTTAAACAATCTTTTCATTATAAAAGATTTAATTTAAACTTTTAAGATTATACTTTGAAATAAATTCTAGAAAAACATCCTCAATGTCACATCCTGAACACTGAACACTCACCCCTCCCCTCTGAATCACAGACTGTCAAATGCAAGGGGTGTGAGAGGGAATCACTCAAGGAACTTTTCAACTTTTTCAAAAGATCCTCAACTCTTTTCAACTTAAACTCAATTCTCTGAAACGGTAAGATGATTTTATTTTTGTTTTGAAAAGATTATTCTAATCTATATGCGACATTAGAAAAATTATTTTCTCACTAACCCTGACACGGCTGGAATGGAGGGAATTTCCCACAGCAAGAAGTTATTTTCCCCGGGGGTCAATAGGCCAAAATCAATGGGTAAAACTAAATGTCAAAATCATCCATCATAATCTGGATCAAAGACAACTGACAACTTGACGTATAATACAAAGGTCAATAGGGCAAAGACAACTGTCAAAATAAATGATTATACCCCCAGATCAAAGACAACTGTCATACCCAGGATCAAAGACAACTGTCAACTTGATCGATCGATAGGTCAAAGGTTAATCACTAGATCAAAGGGACCTCCGGAACACCCCTCCGGAAGGTCAAAGGTTAGCCCCGCCCACCTGTCAATCATAGGGTCATAAATCATCTTGACACAAGGTGGCTGGTATTACTACTTATGCTGCATGTTGCTTTATTTAACAGCCAGTAACTGTGTAGTTGCTGATGCGAATAGTTGCATTAATTCATGCATGTCAGCAACAGTAAGAGAATTGCCATTTACAGTGTATTTTAGTAATAATTCAGGAAATACCTATAAAAAACTGTTTTCCTATCAAAAAGTTAAAAGAACATTTCTGCAGAAGTTATTTGTATTTTTTTTAACTAGGATATTTTACATCATTTTACAGTTTTAGTTTGGCAGCCGCTGTTTGTCAATAATGTCATAATACTTAAAATAACAGCCACATTGTTAATTTACAGATATTGTTTGTAGTTTTACCGAGTTTTGAGTACAATTTAAAAGAAATTTACTGTAAAAAAATCTGTTATTTTCCGTAACAATATTATTATTATTATTTTTGGGCAGTGTATTCATTCTTTAAATAATACTTAAGGGTATATACTTTTTTTGCAAAGTATCAGCTTTATGACTCATCAAGTTCTACAAAGATTTTCATGTCAAAAGTATCTGAATATTTCTGTGAAGAATCTTTGTCAGAAGAAAAACAAACACTTGCTGTGAAGTGATGTGTTCAACGTGCGGTTCAACCTGTTCAATCATATCAAGAACTTCTTAGGAAGTTTTGCTTTTCTTAAAAACAGTAGCATTTTTCTCATGCATTTCAGATGCATTTTATGCTAATTTTAGTTGTGTGAGAGCAGTGGATTGGAGAAGTTTGCTCCTGTAGGGCCGTACATATGCAAATCACAGTCTGATCACACAAGATAAAGACTGGTGAAGATCTGATGTTTCCAGATCAGCTCACCGGCTGAAACTAATCAACAAGCCATGGATTCTAATAGACGCGAAGATCCTCATAAGAACAAGCAGAACAATTTTAAATTGAAAACTAAACATACAATTTCAGTGTCAAACCAAGAAGAGGATGGAGGAAACTCTTACTTTGATCCATCTTCACAAACTACAACTAACAACAACTTTGAAGTCCCTGATAATTGCTGTGGTGACATGAGTTGCAGCTGCCCTGATTCTACAGATTGCTGTAATATTCTGTGACTGCTTGCAGGAATTTGTTCAGGTGAGAAATATTGATATATATTAAGGTACATGAATAATTATGTACTAAATTTTATACTAACAATTAATGGATAAACTAACATGTATTAACATAGTTAAGACTTCAGTTGTCCATGCATGAATCCATATGACTCCAGACGTAGTTTAGCTCTTCATTGGTTTATGATTAGTTCGTCTTCACGAATCATGAATTCATGATGAAGTAAGTATTCATTTAGATATTAGCACATGATTATTCACGTACCTTTATTGTAAAGAGTTACCGAAATGCTTATGTGGTCGTCACAATCTACTGAAACATACTATACTAACACGTGAAACTGGACAAGAGTGAAACTAAACAAATATACAAAAGAATTGCTTAATATATTTAATCTTTCAGAAGAAATATCTAAACATCCTTAGAAATTACTTGCATAATTTAAATGAATTGAATATCTTGAAATAATAATATTTTTCTTATCCCATTCACTCAAAAAAATGATATGTTGGCTTTACTTAACTTTTTTATGTAAACAGGTTCCACCGGTTCCACATAACTATGTTTCGTTAAACAAACATAATATGTTCATGTAACTTCAACATCATGGAATTTGGTCATTTTAAGCGACCCAATTAAACTCTGAGCTAATGAGATAATTAAGTGAATAATTGAGTGATGTTGAGCATTATTGAAGACACCTGATGTTAACAAGCAGAATCTCTGAAGGAGAAAACCGGAATGTTTAAGTCACCATTATGGAGATAAGTGTGTGTTTTAGTTGGGCTCTTGACCATTAACTTATTAACTTTAGATTTTGTTTGGCTGTTGTACATGAGTTATAACAGCCAGATGAACAATGAACTAAGGAGGTCTGATGGTGTTGGTTGTGTTTTATCATAATCATTATTTCACAATCATTTGACCTCAGTCACTGCACTCATATTGAGCCCAATTTCTGAGTTAAGTTTACTTTATTGTCATTGTAGATACTGTCATGTGCATACTATTTTTAGCCTTCTCAATGAAATTCAAATGATCAAATCAAGAAATAAAAAATAAACTTCTTAAAAAAACATATACTGAGTAGGCACACACAGACATCAAGAATCAGCATATGAATCTCAGCAATGGTGACAAACAGATCATAAGCTCATTATTTATTCATGCAGCAATGCATGATGGGAGCCATGAATGAGTTTTGATTGGTGGCACCCAGAATGCACTGCAACATGCTTTATAATTGTCACCATTGTTGAGATTCACAGGCTGATTCTTGATGTCTGTGTGTGCCTACTCAAAATATTTTTTAGGAAGTTTCTTTTTTATTTATTGATTTGATCATTTAAATTTCATTGAAAAGTCTAAAAATAGTATGCTCTACAATGACAATACTGCTATTATTCGTGAGGTAAACTTAACTCAGAAAATCAGTTTAATATAAGTTCAGTGACTCAGGTCAAATGATTGTGAAATAATGATCATGTTAAAACACAACCAATACCATCAGATGACCTTTGTTTATTGCTTATCCGGCTGTTATAACTCATGTACAGCAGCCAAACAAAATCTAAAGTTAATAAGTTAATGGTCAAGAGCCCAACTAAAACACACACTTATCTCCATAATGGTGACTTAAACATTCCGGTTTTCTCCTTCAGAGATTCTGCTTGTTAACATCAGGTGTCTTCAATAATGCTCAATCATCACTCAATTATTCACTTAATTAACTCATTAGCTCAGAGTTTAATTGGGTCGCTTAAAATAACCAAATTCCATGATGTTGAAGTTACATGAACATATTATGTTTGTTTAACGAAACATAGTTATGTGGAACCGGTGGAACCTGTTTACATAAAAAAGTTAAGTAAAGCCAACATATCATTTTTTTGAGTGTTGGCATATATTTTGTTAGTTTTGATTTAAACAAAAAAAAAACTGATTAAGTAAGAAAAACAAACATAATTATATTGATATATTCTCTGAAATAATGTTTTATAAGTAAACTAATTTTGTGAAAGAATGCAAGAAGTAAGTAAAGATGTTTATATATTTTCATTTGGAAAAATAAGACAACAATATTTCATTTCAATCAATGTAATTTCCAGAAGAGTGTTTAATCTGTTCGGAGTGAATGGATTTGTGGAGACGCTGCGGCGTTCAGGACGAGTTTCAAATCCAGTGAAGAACATCATCAACACAAAGACAACAGAACTACAAACTACAATCTACACCAGGACGTCTTTAGTGTCATTATGAATGTTAAACATCATAAAGACAATGATATATGTACATACAAACACAGTTCCAGCAAAATAAACAAAATAACAAATCAATGAAAAGATGAAAATGTCTTACAGTAATGTCTGATTATAACTTTAGAGAGTGTGTGAGAAACTAGAAATGCTTTGAAATAAACTGGTATTACGCAATAATTTCCATAGAAAATAGTTTAAATTTCACATGAAAACGAGTCTGAAAACATTCTTTAGCTGTAGTGAGAAATAATTGTCTTCTTCTTTCTCTCCTTTTGGTGGATGTTTCATTTAATACAGATATTTTGTTACTTGTTTAAATATTAAATGTTAGATCAAAACTTCAGTGTGTTGAAAACTTGTGTCTATGAAATAAATGAGTAAAATTCATTACATATAAAAAACAAACCAGTGCTAGGTTATCTCTCTTCAGAGTTGTTTTGACTCTGTACCAAAGTGTAAAAATGTACTTACGCACACACTCAGATTCATTCTCTGATTCTTGATGTCTGTGTGAGTCTGAATGATAAACAAGTTCAAAGTTAATGAAATCTTTAACTTTGATAAATCCTGTTAATTATATTGTGAATGCCAGATCTTATGCTGTAGAATCACAGTGTTGCTATAGTTGACAAGATTAAAATAATGAAGAGATAAAGCTCTAAATGAGATCAGCGATTCAGGTAACAACAATATGGTAATAATGTCTATTCAAATGACTCCTGCTCACATTTTCTCTTGGATTGTATGGGTGTTACAACTTAGTTGCAGCAGACTAAAGAATCCAATGTTATAAAGCAAACTAAAGCAAACACTGATCACCACAATGGTGTCGTGTCATGACCTGACAATTCAAACGTTCCTTGATCTTTTGACAGTTATACTGTCTATACCAGGGGTGCCCAATCCTGCTCCTGCCGATCGACTGTCCTGCACAGTTCATCTACAACCCTAATCAAACACACCTGTCTTTAATTTCAAGTGATCCTGAAGACCTTAATATGGGTTATGGGCAACATTCTTCCAGGTTCTACAAAACGGGATTAACTACTTCTCGCCGTCAGCTACTGGGTAAACACAGCGTATTAATGGCGACCTTAGCCGGTGTTTACAGGAGCTACCCGTACTATCAGTTTCAGATGTACACCGTATTGCCAAAACGGACGTCCAGAGCCCGAGTACTCTTTTAGATAAGGGATTTAAGTTTTACACCTCATTTATTCATAATTATGAAGGTAAGTTAGTGTATAGCTTTTGCTAATGGCACCCGATATAGCGTTAGCGAACTATCAGTAGTTAGTTTAGCCTTTTAGTTTTGCTCGCAGTTAAAGGGTAAGTTCGGCGTTTTACAAGTAAATCCCTGTTTTAAGATCGTTTCTGATTAAATCGAACGGTTAAGATTAAAATTTGGAAAAATGCTGCTGTCCCGAGAATTTTAGGTTTTTGTGTTAGCACCCCCCCCCCCCCCACCTATACAATGGTTTCATATGGGCACTGGACCAATCATCCATATAAACGCATTAAACTTTAGTTTACAAAGACGTGAAACTCACCGAGTGGTCTGGGGTGTTCACTGATATGCTCACACAAAAATCGCTGCAAAAGATGCTTTCCAACAGGTTTTATCGTAGTTTTTGGAAGAATGTCCGGTTGTGAGGCGTTGGAAATATAGGTCCACAGTTTTACAACGAATGGTAAAACACCTGTTGGAACTAAAGTTTAATGCGTTTATATGAATGATTGTTCCAGTGCCCCTATGAAACCATTGTATAGGTGGGGGGGTGCTAACACAAAAACCTAAAATTCTCGGGACAGCAGCATGTGTCCAAATTTTAATCTTAACCGTTCGATTTAATCAGAAACGATCTTAAAACAGGGATTTACTTGTAAAACGCCGAACTTACCCCTCTGGGTAATCTGGTTTGATTTGAGCAGAGAATAACATGACTGTGAAGCTGTTTGTGGTTCAGTCATGACATGTCAGATTATTTACGGTTTCGACTTCGTGAGACGTCACGCACAGAGATCAAAGCTTGTGTGTGTGTGTGTGTGTGTGTGTGTGTGTGTGTGTGTTCTGCACCGAAACACTTCTCGGAAAAGGGGATTCTGTCATCATCTCGAAATAATAAATCATCTCTACTCTAAATAAGTGTGGTAACTCTAATAAGTGTGGTAATTGCATATACCCATTTTCAGTCAGTAAACATTGTCACGTCGGCATTAAAAGGTCTATAAGGGAACAATTGACTCCTGGCTGTTGAATTATTGAAATAATAGTGAATAAGCACAGGAAATGTAAACTCAGTCCACTTTGCGTCTTTACCGCAAATCATAATCAAGTTTAGTTTTTGCATGTAAGATTAATAAAGGAATTTTAATAAATTTGAACTGACCTGATTGCTCATTTGCACATTTTCTATTAAATATGTCTTCCATGCTTGTCCTACTTCTGTACTTCTTCTCTTCCTCCATATCTCACTTTTTCAGTCTTCAAGTGGAAGTGTTTCAGGCGTAGACTACAGTTTCAGAACGGAAGTGAGGGGCGGAGCTTCAATCAATCAAGCCTTTATGTGGCACTGTGCAGAATTTTATTTGGGGGCCCATGGTGCCACCAATATGATTGACTATTGTCAATGCTTGATTATTTGCAGACTACAAAACACACCCATTATCAATTTTATTAGTTGTAGCTGTGTTGCATTGTCTGCCTGGCATGTTTTTACCCTTACGGTTTCAAATTGTAACAGTAGCAAACCCACAAGAGTGGCCAGCTCTTATTTTGCACTTTAATATTCAAAGTCTTACAGTACTAAGTGATTTACTCAATGTGGTGTGCTATATAAACCAGCAAACCTGCTTTTGGCATAAGAAAAAAAAAAATGCGTGCAATGTGCAGAACAATTAACTAAATAACTTTAGATAAACAGTATCTTATATAAAAAAATAATTATTTTATTACAAAACGGACAATATTAAATTAAATACTTAAATAAGACATAAAATGAACAGATCAGAATCAGAGATGGACCTGTAACAAGATAACAATAAAGGTGTAGTTTTTAGTCACCCATGAAAATTCTTTACTCATTATTAGTCATTATATAGTCATTATTTACTCTCTCTATGTATCAATTTCTTTCTTCTGCTGAACACAAAAGAAGATATTTTGACGAATGTGTGTTACCAAACAGTTGATAGATCCCACTGATTTCCATATTTTTTTTTCTCCCCTCTATATGGAAGTCAATGGGGACCTGCAACTGTTTGGTTACACACATTCTTCAAAATATCCTATTTTGTGTTAAGCAGAAGAAAGAAATTGATACATGGAGAGTGAGTAAATAATATCATTTTTGGGTGAACTATCCATGTATACTATAGGCTGCTGTCCCGCTTATAACAAAGTGACAGACACAACTGATTACTTCAACTGTGTTTATGTAAACCCTGTGTGTATTTGACAGTATTTGCACAATCAAACGCAATGTAGATAAAGGGTGCTGTTTGACAGGTTTTTAGTGTGCGCACGCTCAGTGTGTACGTGCACAGAAAAGAAAAAAAAAACGCATGTCAGAACAGCACGCGAATTAAATGTTTACTGGAATATGGCAAGCCGTTTTAACTTTTATTCATTTTCAGGATATGAATCTTTGATATCAACAATTCAATTTTCACTAGTTAAAATTATAATTATTGATATCAGGAATAATATTTCTACTAGTAACAATGGCAATTTTTGATATCAGGAATTACATTTTCACTAGTAACAATGCTAATTCTTGATATCAACATTTACATTTTGACTAGTTAAAATGATAATTCTTGATATCAACAATTGAATTGCAACTAGTAAAAACTATAATTCTTGATATCTGTAATTGTATTGTCACTAGTGAAATGTCACCATAGGCTGCCATTCAAAATCAATTCTTGATATCAATAATTGATTTCTTACTAGTTGAAATTCCAATTTCACATATCAGAAATACAATTCTTACTAATAAAAAACTTTATTTTTGATATCAATAATTAAATTGTCACTAGTTGAAATGTCTATTCTTGATATCAACAATTGAATTGCTACTAGTAACAATGTTCATTTTTGATATCAATAATTCAATTTTCACTAGTGACAATGTTAATTTCTGATATCATGCATGTGATTGTTACTAGTAAGAAAGCCATTTTAGATATCTGAAATAATATTGATATCAGAAATACATTTTCAGATATCAAAAATGAAATTTTTTACTAGTAGCAATTCAATTGTTGATATCAAGAATAGACATTTAGACTAGTGACAATTTAATTATTGATATCAAAAATTATATTTCTACTAGTAAGTAATCAATTCTTGATATCAACAATTGATTTTGAATGGCAGCCTATGGTGACATTTCACTAGTGAAAATATAATTGTTGATATCAAGAATTAATTTGTTGATATCAAAAAATGTAATTGTTGATATCAAAAATTGAATTGTTCACAGCAAAATACCCAGTGTTAAATTAACACAGAGTGTGAATTATATAAACTCTGAGCAGAGTGTTAAATGAACACTGAAGCAGTGTTAAAGTTAATGAGATAATTAAGTGAATAATTGAGTGATGATTGAGCATTATTGAAGACACCTGATGTTAACAAGCAGAATCACTGAAGGAGAAAACCGGAATGTTTAAAAAACAGTGTTTGCTTTAGTTGGGCTCTTGACCCTTAAATCATTAACTTTAGATTTTGTTTGGCTGCTGTATGTGAGTTATAACAGCCAGATGAACAAATAGAAAAGGTGATCTGATGGTGTTGGTTGTGTTTTAACATAATCATTAATTGACCTGAATCGCTGAACTCATCAAGAGCATAACTTCTGAGTAAAATTTACCTTATGGATTTTAGCAGCACGGTCATTTTAGAACATACCATTTTTTGCCTTTTCAATGAAATCCAAACGATCAAATAAAAATAAAAAAATCCAAAAAATATTTTATGTAGGCACACACAGACATCAAGAATTAGCGTATAAATCTCAGCAAAGGTGACAAACAGATCCCCTCTGAACATAAGCTCATTATTTATTCATGCAGCAATGCATGATGGGAGCCATGAATGAGTTTTGATTGGTGGCACCCAGAATGCACTGCAACATGCTTTATAATTGTCACCATTGTTGGGATTCTATTGATGACTATTGATGTCTGTGTGTCTTAAAAAAAATTGTATAAGAGAAACATTTAAGAAATTATTTTGATTACATTGTAAACGTTAAAATAGAATGCTGTTCAAGGTCACTGCTGCTATAATTAATAAAGTAAACCTAACTCAGAAATTAGGCTCGAGTTCAGTGATTCAGGTCAAATGATTTTGAAATAATGATTATGTTAAAACAAAACCATCACCCACAGATCACCTTTTCTATTTGTTCATCTGGCTGTTATAACTCGTGTACTGCAGCTAAATAAAATCTAAAGATAATGGATTAAGTGTCAAGAGCCCAACTAAAACAAACACTAATCACCATAATGGTGACTTAAAAATTCTGGTTTTCTCCTTCAGTGATTCTGCTTGTTAACATCAGGTGTCTTCAATAATGCTGAATCATCACTCAATTATTCACTTAATTATCTCATTAACTTTAACACTGCTTCAGTGTTCATTTAACACTCTGCTCAGAGTTTATATAATTCACACTTTTAAGTGTAATTTTAACACTGGGGATTTTGCTGTGTTGATATCAACAATTCATATCCTGGAAATGAATAAAAGTTAAAACGGCTTGCCATAATTGGCAAGGCTTTAAAGCAAATACAAATAATAAACTTTTGTGATTCACTGTCAGAAATAGGGGTACAGTAGGAGTCCATTTCTGTCCCCCAAGGTACATATATGTACCTTTTTGAGGGTCAAAAAGGTACATATATGTCCCCAAGCATTAAAAGGTACATATATATATACCGTTTCTTTTAAAGGTTAAGGTACAATATCAAAAGACAGCCTCTGCTAAGTACATTTTTTTTTTTGTAAAAAAAATCGTTTTTTAAAAAGGTTTTAAGGATACCTTAATCATTCAAGGTAGATTTTAACTTATCACTATATTTGAGTAGCCTTGAAATAAAGGAAATAAAAGTTTTGTAAGTCAATTTACTGATATTAAATCATTATAAAACAGCAAAAACTCCAGTGTTAAATGAACTCTCCTGGGAGTTTATATGGCTCCAGACTCAAGAGTGTTAAAGTGTTAAAATATGACTGTTAAATTAACAATCAAGATTGTTAAAGTTAATGAGCTAATTAAGTGATTCATTGAGTGATGATTGACCATTATTGAAGACACCTGATGTTAACAAGCAGAATCACTGAAGTAGAAAATAAAATAAAATTAAGATACCGTTATGGTGATCAGTGTTTGCTTTAGTTGGGCTCTTGACCCTTAAACTGTTAACATTGGAATTTGTTTCTCTGTTGTGTCTGAGTTATAACTGCCAGATGAACAAAGAGAAAAGTTGATCAGGTGGTGTTGGTTATGTTTTGACATAAGCATAATATGACCTGAATCACTGAACTCATTTAAAGTCTAATCTCTGACTTAAATGTATATTGTTGATTACAGCATCACTGTGATTCAACAGAATAAGATCCATAATTTTCTAATCTAAAGGATTTCTTAAAAGTTTATCTGATAAAACAAATCTTTCTTTTAGGCACACACAGACATCAAGAATCAGTGTATGAATCTCAACAATGGTGACAAAAAGAATAGTCAATTAGGGAAAGGAAATTAGTAAAAACAATTCGGATCATAATTTATTCATACCGCAATGCATGATGGGAGCCATGAATGAGTTTTGATTGGTGGCACCCAGAATGCACTGCAACATGCTTTATTATTGTCACCATTGTTGAGATTCACAGGCTGATTATTGATGTCAGTGTGTCAAAAAAAGTCTTTTGATCAGAACAACTTTTAAGAAATATTTTGTATTATATGGAAATTGCTGGAAAATATTTGCTGTACAATCACAAGCTGCTGTAATCAACAATAAACATTTAAGACTGAGATTGCGAATAAGAATGAGTTCAGTGATTCAGGCAAATTATGATTATGTCAAAACATAACCAACACCACCTGATCACCTTTTCTCTTTGTTCATCTGGCAGTTATAGCTCAGACACAACAGCCAAACAAAATCTAAAATTAATGGTTTAAGGGTCAAGAGCCCAACTAAAGCAAACACTGATCACCATAACGGTGTCTTAAAAATATATATTTTCTCCTTCAGTGATTCTGCTTGTTAACATCAGGTGTCTTCAATAATGGTCAATCATCACTCAATGAATCACGTAATTATCTCATTAACTTTAACACTCTTGAGTCTGGAGTCATATAAACTCCCAGGAGAGTTCAATTAACACTGGAGTTTTTGCTGTTGGACCTCAAGGTACATATATGTACCTTTTTGAGGGTCAAAAAGCATTAAAAGGTACATATATGTACCGTTTCTTTTAAAGGTTAAGGTACAATATTGTACCCTTGAGGGTACAGCCCCAGTGACAAGCCATTGTACCCCTAAAGGTACAATTATGTACTTTATTTTCTGAGACTGTATGTAGAGCCAGCCCTGATTGGCTGCTTGAATCTCAATTTAAAAGAACGTCCAGTTTGCGGTCTTTCTTTCTTTTGGCCATCGGTGGAGAGGAAGTCATAGCACGGTTACTCATGGTTCTTACAGGGCTTTTAACCGAGGAGGTCCTTCAGAAAATATCAGAAGCAGGCATAGAAGTAACCGACGTCGAGATGAAAGGAGATGAAATGGACTTTCAGGCAAATGACTTACTCAGATGATGATCATTTATATGTAACAGTTAAACATTGAGTTTAAAATGAAATGTTGGAAAATGTGAAAATTAAAAGGGTTTAATAAATTCTGATTTTAATTCAGCATGTGTGTAATATATATATATATGTATATATATATATATATAAATCTCATTATAGTCAACGATTGTACCCTGTCAAAGCCAATTTTGTACCATTTTTGAAGGGTCCATTTTTGTACTGTTAAATAAAGGTACAAAATTGTCACCACAGGTACAAGACTGGTCTCTTAAGGTACAAATCACAAGGGTACAAATATGTGCCCTATGCCAAGGGTACAATATTGTACCCTTGAGGGTACAGCCCCAGTGACAAGCCATTGTACCCCTAAAGGTACAATTATGTACTTTATTTTCTGAGAGTGTTGCTGTATTGACTGGACTCTACACACAGACACAAGAGTGCTTTATTGCTCAAAATTCGTTTACAAGCAACATAAAGCAACACCGCTAAATGGCGCCCTCTTTTGGTTAACTGTTACAATAGTTAGTATCAGTACAATTGCGAATAAGTGCAGTGTCCAGTGAGTAACTCTACCGCTGCGTTAACATGTGATGCAAATGTACGTCGAGCTATTGTCACGGTCAGGGTCTTCGGTCGGACCATAGTTTGGGGGCCTCCTAGTGGCAGCGGGGCCCTAAGCAACCGTTTAGTTCAAATATAGGGTGGGCCGGCTCTGGCTTCAACAGTCATAGTTGCGCCCATACACGTAATTTTGTTTTGTTAAATTTAACCAGATCGATGTGTACAATATCTAATAACAAACCTTTAAATAAAGTAAATTTTTCTGTGTTCATGCATAGATCTACACACAAACATCAAATGGACAGGGAGCGTGGGGCACAACCTAACGCGGGGTTAAATGTAACACGGACCTTTTACATAGTTAGCCGAGTTGGTCAAGCAGGTTGTGTTTCCGCTTTTTTTCTTTCGCTCCTGCGGATTTGTGGAAAGATTCCGTGAAGATTCTGGATAAAGAGTGTTTTGACACCATGCAAGTCAATTTTTTCATCATACGTTTTTTTCCGGTTTCTGAGTTGGGTGTGTATGTCACCAAATCTAACTTTATATTACCTTAATCACTGTCTTGTTGGCTAAAACATAGCACCATTTTGAAACATATCAGCAACTCCTAGCAACTGTTAGCTAGGCTTTTAAAATATGTTTTACACAGCGGGGTTAGTTGTAGCAGTGTTACAACTAAGCCGCCAATAGTAAAATGATAATGAAATGAAATAAGGGAGCCACACAACTTTTCAGGTTTGAGTATTTATTTATTAAATGTGACATTTATTTTGCCACATTTAACTTTGTTGGACTTTCACAAACAATGTTGTCAAAGTATGATTTTTTTCACATTTGTTTACTATGCATTGATCACTTGTTTATTTATAAAAAAAAAAATATAACCTGTTTTTCATGCAATAAACCCTTTAAAATATGATTTTAAAGCTTGTTTTTATTATTATTATTATTATTACTATTAATAATAATAATTTTGCTTGCAGCTGCCACATACAAATATTATTCAATTGCAAAACTGTGCAGCCCTTTCCTATATCTCTATCCATGATATTGATCCATAATAGAATGATGATTGGATGAGGGATGGATGTATGGATATCCATCTATACAGATGCACAAACAATACTGAATTATGTTTGTTACACACAAGCGTTATAACTAACCCCCTTTGTCTGTTACAATTAACCCCACATGTAGGGTAAATTGTAACATTTGCACTTCTGTCGCTTTCAGTTCAACTGTACGAAAATGGAAGGTCCTAACTTTAAGTGTTCATTTGTAGCAGAGATGTGTATGTTGCTTGTGTAAAAAAAAATTAATCTAACTTAATTATTATTTTTTTTAATAATTGAGCCAAAACCAAAATGTTAGGTTGTGCCCCGCTCTCCCCTACGTCAACTACACACGTGAGGAAAATGTAAAACACTACTATCTTGTGTCTTTTGCCTATTCAGTGGAGTGCACAGGAGTTTGTCACACATATTTCCAGTTGATTTCAGATTTCTGGCTTTAAGTCAGTTATAGTTGTTGTGTTTCATTTTCTGAGAGTGTAAACATGATGTTGAATAAACAGCACATTGCAACATTGATTCAATGCCATTACCATTTATTTATAGTTCATCAAACACACCTGAACCAGCTCATCAATGTCTTCAGGATTACTAGAAAGCTACAGACAGGAGAGTTTATCAGGGTTGGACCTAAACTGTGCAGAGCTGTGGCCCTCCAGGACTGAGTTTGCCCATCTCTGGTGATTGAATATTTTGTTTGTCACCATTGTTGAAATTAATACACTGATTCTTGATCTATGTCTGTGCCTAAAATAAAGATTTTTTTTTTTTTTTTTTTATCAGAACAACTTTATGGAAATCCTTTGGGTTAAATTGAAAATTCGGGATATTGTGTTGTAGAATCACTGTGATTATGTAATACCAATATAAATCTAAGTCAGAGATTAGGCTCTAAATGAGTTCAGTGATCCAGGTCAAATAATGATTATGTTAAAATATAACCAAATGAGCCATATAAACTCCCAGGAGAGTTAATTGAACACTGGAGTTTTTGCTGTGTATCTGAGCAGGCAATATATCAAAAGAAAGAACAGAGCCCCTGCTTAAAAAAATAATGCATGAAGCTATAATAAAACGTACTCGGTTACTAACGTAACCTCGGTTCTCTCTAGAGGAGGAACGAGTACTGCGTAATATCTTACGCTACGGGAAAACCTCTTTTCCACGAGATATTGGAGCAAAAAATTATCCTTAATTTTAAATGAATGTAAAACGCTGTGCAGCAGCATGCAGACATAGGCAAGACGCCTCGCGCGCCTATTGGCTGCCCTGCGGCAACAGCAGCAGCCTATCGAGTGAGGCGCTGCGTGACATCATCCAATGGGGGCATTTCGCGCCCATCTCGTCACGACCCGCCAGAAAAGGCGCAATATCGCCCTATAAATATAGCTCGATAAGGCTGGTACACTGGTTTTCATCGCCGAAGCGAACCAGAGCTGTGTATGCACGGCAAGATACGCAGTACTCGTTCCCTCTCTAGAGAGAACCGAGGTTACGTTAGTAACCGAGTACGTTCTCTTACGAGAGTATCTCTCGTACTGCGTAATATCTTACGCTATGGGGAACACAATGCAAAACGCCGTGCGTACAGGGATCCGACACCAAAGTCCCAAGGGCAGTAGCCCGGGGCTCATGTAGTGCATAATCACCATAGACTCACAGAGAGTCGGAGAAGAGAGGCTATAAGCATCATTCCCCATTAAATAGCATCCATAGTTGCTAGTTATGTTAATTAGTGTTTCACACAGACAGGGTGAGCGTGCTCAGCCTGATCTGGTTAAAAAATGGGTTTTTCAACACCCATGGAGCCGTTTTATCGCTCAGTGAGCGATGCACCAGCGAAACTCAGCATCTGGGCCGGCACAGCGGGGCAGATAATACTGAATTCTATACCGACAGAAGCTTGGCTTGTAGGGCGGGAACCTCTAGGTTATAAAACCTTATAAATGTAGACGGCGAGGCCCAGCCCGCGGCCGTACAGATATCTTGCAAGGTAACGCCACTATACCATGCCCATGATGAGGCCACGCCTCTCGTGGAGTGCGCTCTGACACCCAAAGGACACTGCAGACCCTTAGAAGTGTAAGCCAGTGCTATGGCGTCGACTATCCATCTGGATAGGCTCTGTTTTGATGCGGCCAGCCCCTTGGAACGTCCGCCAAACAAAACGAAGAGCTGCTCGGTCTGCCTGAAGGCAGACGAGCGGGACACATAAGCTCTCAGTGCCATGACAGGGCAAAGGAGACTCGCATCCTTCTCCTCATCATGAACCGAGAGAGCGCACAGGGAAATCACCTGGGCCCTGAACGGTGTGTTGAGGGATTTGGGCACGTACCCGTGCCTCGGTTTGAGTATGACTTTTGAGTCATTAGGCCCAAACTCCATACATGACGCGCTTACTGAAAGCGCTTGTAGGTCCCCTATGCGCTTCACTGAAGCGAGAGCCAAAAGAAACACCGTTTTGAAAGACAAATGCTTCATGTCTGACAATTGGATTGGCTCGAACGGGGCACCTTTCATGGCATCCAAAACCGTAGAAAGGTCCCACACCGGGACTGAAGGAGGTCTAGGAGGGTTCAACCTCCGAGCTCCTTTGAGGAACCGCACGACTAGGTCGTTTTTCCCCAGTGACTGGCCAGACACAGGTTTTATAAATGTTGCTATGGCCGCCACGTACACTTTGAGCGTGGATGGGGTCCTGCCCTTATCCAGCAGCTCTTGAAGGAAGGAAAGTACTTCCGTGACCCCGCAGCCTACGGGTGAAAAGCCCTGAGCTTGACACCAGGCAGAGAACACGGACCATTTCGAGGAGTAGAGCCGTCTTGTAGACGGGGCTCTTGCCTGCGTGATCGTGTTCAACACTCCCTCCGGGAGGTTAGCGGTTACCCGTTGATGGCCCATGCGTGCAGGGACCATAGTTGCGGGCGAGGATGCCAAATTGAGCCCTTGGCCTGAGAGAGGAGGTCTCTCCTCAGTGGTATTGGCCACGGGGCAGTGCTGGTCAGCCGCATCAGGACTGGAAACCACGTCTGGTTTGTCCAGAGCGGAGCCACAAGCAGCACTGGGCATCCATTTTCCCTGATTCGTTCCAGCACTTGAGGCAGGAGCGAGACGGGGGGAAAAGCATAGAGGGGACAGCGGGGCCAAACGTGAGCCAGCGCGTCCTTGCTCTTGGAGAAATATTTCGGACAGTGAGCGTTCTCGTGAGACGCGAACAGGTCCACCTGCGCTCTGCCGAATGTCTCCCACAGCAGTTGGATCGTCTGCGGGTGCAGCGACCATTCCCCTGCTGGGACATTGTCTCTGGACAGCCTGTCTGGTCCCAGATTCAGGTGACCAGGCACATGCGCCGCTCTCAGTGAAAGCAGGTTGTGCTGAGCCCAGACCAGGAGGCATTCCGTTAGCCTGTAAAGGTTTCGGGACTTGATGCCGCCCTGGCGATTTATGTACGCCACCACTGACATGTTGTCCGACCGGACCAAGACGTGGTGACCCTTTATCTGGGGACAGAAGCGCCGTAACGCGTTGTCGACTGCCATCATTTCCAGACAGTTTATGTGTAGGAGCTTTTCCCGTTCTGACCACTGGCCAAAGAACGGTCTGCCCTCGAGCAGCGCTCCCCATCCCGAGGTGGAGGCGTCCGTGGACACCACCTTTACACTCGAGGGAGTCCCCAGACTCACACCTGACTGATACCAGTCGGTTTTTTTCCAAGGCTCCAAAGCTGAGACGCATTTCAGATCGACCTGGAGGCGAAACCGACCAGCGGTCCATGCCCTGGGCGGAACTTGCGCTTTCAGCCACAGCTGCAGTGGGCGCATGCGAAGCAGACCCAGCTGGAGCACTGAAGTTGCTGAGGCCATGAGACCCAGCATTTTCTGAAACCTTTTGAGCTGGACAATTGAGCCGCGGTGAAAAGATTTCACGGCGCGCTGAATGTCCTGTACGCGCTCTGGTGACAGACGCGCTGTCATAGATAGCGAGTCCAGCACTGTTCCCAGAAAAGATATTTTCTGGCTGGGAGACAGCGAGCTTTTCGCCCAATTGACTGTGAGACCCAGATTCTCGAGATGTTCGAGTAATGTGGCCCTGTGTTCTATGAGCTCTGATTGTGATCGAGCTAGAATCAGCCAATCGTCCAAGTAGTTCAAAATTTGCATGCCCTGAAGTCTCAGGGGTGCGAGAGCCGCGTCCATGCACTTCGTAAAAGTACGGGGTGCCAGGGACAGGCCGAACGGCAGGACTTTGTATTGGTATGCCTGGCCCTCGAAGGCGAATCTCAAAAATTGCTTGTGACGTGACGCTATTTGTATTTGAAAATAGGCGTCTTTCAGATCTATTGACATGAACCAGTCTCCCTGGCGCACTTGCGCGAGGATTTTCCTGGTTGTAATCATTCTGAACTGGCGCTTCGTGAGCGTTTTGTTCAGCCGTCGCAGATCTAGAATGGGTCTGAGACCCCCGTCTTTTTTCGGTACCAGAAAATACCTGCTGTATAGACCCCCTTCGCTCTGACCCTGAGATAAAGGTTCTATAGCCCCTTTGCTCAGTAGTTACGCTATCTCGGCTCGAAGTAGATGAGATACTTCGTTTTTTACCGTCGTTTCGACTCGCGCCGCGCAAAGGGGCGGGCGTCGAGTGAACTGTAGCGAATAGCCTCTTTTTATAGTGTTCAGCACCCATTCTGATACCCCGGGAAGTTTTTCCCACGCATCTGCATGAATAGCTAGAGGTAGAATGAAATCTGGGCTCTGGCCGCGGCATAGCGGCGGCCGGAAAGCTCCGGTGTGCTGAGAAATAAACACTGTGTGCGAGGCGGGGGGTGCGCTGATCACAGCGGGCAGCCCGACCGCGCTCAGCTTCTCTCTGACGGGTTGTGGAGAGAAGGCGAGCGGGACGAGCCCCGTGGGGTTCGGCATGTCTATGAGGGAATGTGGGCGCGGGATAGCGGGCACACTCGCTGCACTGAGAACACTGTCGGCTCGTGCCGACTGAAAATGTGTTGGTTTCGTTTTTACAGAAACCGCGGGACATGCTTCGTGTAGTGTTTGTGGGCACTGTGTTGTGGGCACGTACACTACATTCATTGCACAATCGACATGGGTCGATTTTATTTGTGCTAGCCCTGTACTGTGGCGGGCTGTGTCTGCGTGTGGGAATGGGCACTGAGACGTGGGCATTCTTACAACACTTATAACACCATCGGCCGTGGCCGGAACTCCAGAAAATACACTTTTTATTGGATTTATCTGGGTAGCCGTAAAAACGGCTTTTGTGTGCAGGCAAGCGGGTAACTGGACCGGCTTGTTGACTGCTAAATATGCTGGAACAGTCACATTGCATGGAACTGGACGAGCGAAATGTTTCGGTGAAAATCCGGCCGCAGCGGGATCTGAACACCGTCGCTTTCCTAGAGAGGCTAGGAAGGCTTTGAGACCTCGGGCTTGATCTCAATCCTCGGCCGGGGCCCGCGCTGAGGGGGGCGGCGTCCAGCAGAGCGAGAGCGCGGTCTCTGTTCTCGGGCCTGGCGGCGTTGAGAAGCAGCGGCGGCGGGTGGTGCTGTTTGCGGCTGGGAGCTCCGGGCAGGCGGCGGTTTAGAGCGACCTGCTGCGGAACTAGAGCGCTTCGGGAGGAAGTGCTTCATCGCCTGCGATGTCTTTTGTACCTCTTGGAATCTGTCCGCGAAATCTTTGACGGCAGATCCGAAGAGGCCAGCTGGTGAAATGGGCGCGTCGAGGAATACCGAGCGCTCCGCTTCAGTCATTTCAGACAGCGTCAACCACAGATGTCTCTCAGCCACGGTGAGAGAAGCCATGTTCCGCCCAATGGCCTGTGCAGCTGATTTAGTGGCGCGCAGAGCCAGGTCTGTAGCGCTCCGTAAGTCTGCAACGCTGATCGATTCAGCGCCTTCCTCGTCCATTTTTCGGAGAAGGTCGGCCTGGAAGATCTGCAAGACGGCCATTGTGTGTAAAGCTGACGCGGCTTGCCCGGCGGCGGTGTAAGCGCGACCGTGCATGGTTGACGTCACTCGGCAGGCTTTAGATGGTAGCGTCGTCTGCACTCGCCGTCCAGCAGAGGGCGGGCAGAGATGGGAAGCTACCGCTGCTTCCACTGGGGGAAGAGAAAGGTATCCTCTGTCTTTCGCACCGTCCACAGTGGAGAATGCAGCCGAGACAGAAGTACGCACCCTGGTCGAGAGGGGGGCGCCCCAGGACCTCGCGACTTCTTCGTGAAGCTCAGGAAGAAAAGGTGCGGGCCTGGATTGTGACGGCGCGTGGTCCTTCTTGAGGAAGCATCCATCCAGTCGGTTGCGCGCAGGCTGCGCGGGCGCCTTCCATTCGAGGCCGAGGTTGTCGACGGCTTGAGAGAGCAGACGCATCAGCTCTGACTCAATGCCCGCTCGTTTTCCAGAAGGCTCGCGGATAGCAGAGGGGAGGTCCACAGAGCTCGCCCATTCCTCACTATCTGAAGCCAGGAGAGAACAGACCTCGGATGTTTCGTCGACCTCAATGGCGGAAGCGGCGGCGGACGGCGGCCGCTGTCCGTCGGGGAGGGACTCGAGCGATGCCGGCGAAGCTTGCGGGCGAACCGGCGAGCTTTGGCGGGCAGGAGAAGGCTCGGGTGCGCGCTGAGCACGGCGCTTTTTACGGCGCGGCGCTACAGCGGGCTGAAGTGCAGGCTCTGAGAAGGATGCCAGGGGAGTCCTCAGAGTCACCATAGGCAGTAGCTCACAGTGAGGGCATCCGCCGTCGACGAGAGCGAGAGCCGCATGATCCTCACCCAGGCAGGAAACGCAGATAACATGACGGTCCCCGTCGCTGAGTGTGGCTCGGCACGAGCCGCAGGATCCTTGCATCTTGAAAAAGACGCAGCTCTTTTAGTAGAGAGACAGTGAAAAAATGTGTGTCGCAGCGGCGAACACACACACACAGTATGAAAAGGATATAACGCCGGAAAGCGTAGCAGGTACGGCGGCTAAAGGCGGCGATGCCAGCGACTTCAGGCTCAGTGGCTCGTCCCGCTGTGTGCTTTTCCTCAGACGGCGTTGCTTCTCACTCTGGATCCAGCGATGCGTGATGCTTCGCTGAAGAGATGAAAATCAGTGTACCAGCCTTATCAAGCTATATTTAAAGGGCGATATTGCGCCTTTTCTGGCGGGTCGTGACGAGATGGGCGCGAAATGCTCCCATTGGATGATGTCACGCAGCGCCTCACTCGATAGGCTGCTGCTATTGCCGCAGGGCAGCCAATAGGCGCGCGAGCCGTCTTGCCTATGTCTCGATGCTGCTGCACAGCGTTTTACATTAATTTAAAATTAAGGATAATTTTTTGCTTCAATATCTCGTGGAAAAGAGGTTTTCCCGTAGCGTAAGATATTACGCAGTACGAGAGATACTCTCGTAAGAGAACTTTTTGTTTAATCAACACTTGAATGTAGGTAAGTTTCATAAAAAAAGAGACATTTTGAACAAAAAGCTGAGAAAATCATGTTTTCCCCCGTTTCTGCTCCTTTTTCCTTGTGTTTTAATCCAAAAATTGTGTACTCTTTACCCTCTCTTTTTTTCTGTTCCCCCTACCGTATAACAGTGAAAAAACGGAAAGCCGGAAGATTCTTTCAATGGTGGAGAAAAAGTTAAAAAGATTAGCCTGTATTTTTTATGTCATGAGCCACGATTTTCATGTAATAAAAGCTTTCACTTGCTTTCATTCACTGATCAAAACCACATTTTCAGTATATGTTTCAGGTGTTCTCTTACGAGAGTATCTCTCGTACTGCGTAATATCTTACGCTACGGGGAAAACCTCTTTTGATTGATTTGATTTTATTTGTCCTCGAGAGGAAATTTGTTTCCACGAGATATTGAAGCAAAAAATTATCCTTAATTTTGAATTAATGTAAAACGCTGTGCAGCAGCATGCAGACATAGGCAGGACGGCCCGCGCGCCTATTGGCTGCCCTGCGGCAACAGCAGCAGCCTATCGAGTGAGGCGCTGCGTGACATCATCCAATGGGGGCATTTCGCGCCCATTTCGTCACGTCCCGCCAGAAAAGGCGTAATCTCGCCCTATAAATATAGCTCGATAAGGCTGGTACACTGATTTTCATCTCTTCAGCGAAGCATCACGCATCGCTGGATCCGGAGTGAGAAGCAACGCCGTCTGAGGAAAAGGACACAGCGGGACGAGCCATTGAGTCTGAAGTCGCTGGCATCGCCGCCTTTAGCTGCCGTACCTGCTACGCTTTCCGGCGTTATATCCTTTTCATATTGTGTGTGTGTGTTCACCGCTGCGACACACATTTTTTCACTGTCTCTCTCTGCTAAAAGAGCTGCGTCTTTTTCAAGATGCAAGGATCCTGCGGCTCGTACCGAGCCACACTCAGCGATGGGGACCGTCATGTCATCTGCGTTTCCTGCCTGGGTGAGGATCATGCGGCTCTCGCTCTCGTCGACAGCGGATGCCCTCACTGTGAGCTACTGCCTATGGTGACTCTGAGGACTCGCCTGGCATCCTTCTCAGAGCCTGCACTTCAGCCCGCTGTAGCGCCGCGCCGTAAAAAGCGCCGTGCCCAGCGCAGCCCCGAGCTTTCTCCTGCCCGCCAAAGCTCGCCGGTTCGCCCGCCAGCTTCGCCGGCATTGCTCGAGTCCCTCCCCGCTTCCGCCATTGAAGTCGACGAAACATCCGAGGTCTGTTCTCTCCTGGCTTCAGATAGTGAGGAATGGGCGAGCTCTGTGGACCTCCCCTCTGCTATCCGCGAGCCTTCTGGAAAACGAGCGGGCATTGAATCAGAGCTGATGCGTCTGCTCTCTCAAGCCGTCGACAACCTCGGCCTCAAATGGAAGGCGCCCGCGCAGCCTGCGCGCAACCGACTGGACGAATGCTTCCTCAAAAAGGACCACGCGCCGTCATAATCCAGGCCCGCGCCTTTTCTTCCTGAGCTTCACGAAGAAGTCGCGAGGTCCTGGGGCACCCCCCTCTCGGCCAGGGTGCGTACTTCTGTCTCGGCTGCATTCTCCACTGTGGACGGTGCGAAAGACAGAGGATACCTTTCTCTTCCCCCAGTGGAAGCAGCGGTAGCTTCCCATCTCTGCCCGCCCTCTGCTGGACGGCGAACGCAGACGACGCTACCATCTAAAGCCTGCTGAGTGACGTCAACCATGCACGGTCGTGCTTACACCGCCGCCGGGCAAGCCGCGTCAGCTTTACATACGATGGCCATCTTGCAGATCTTCCAGGCCGACCTTCTCCGAAAAATGGACGAGGAAGGCGCTGAGTCGATCAGCGTTGCAGATTTACGGAGCGCTACAGACCTGGCTCTACGCGCCACAAAATCAGCTGCACAGGCCATTGGGCGGAACATGGCTTCTCTCACCGTGGCTGAGAGACATCTGTGGTTGACGCTGTCTGAAATGACTGAAACGGAGCGCTCGGTATTCCTCGACGCGCCCATTTCATCAGCTGGCCTCTTCGGATCTGCCGTCAAAGATTTCGCGGACAGATTCCAAGAGGTTCAAAAGACATCGCAGGCGATGAAGCACTTCCTCCCGAAGCGCTCTAGTTCCGCAGCAGGTCGCTCTAAACCGCCGCCTGCCCGGAGCTCCCAGCCGCAACCTGCACCACCCGCCGCCGCTGCTTCTCAACGCCACCAGGCCCGAGAACAGAGACCGCGCTCTCGCTCTGCTGGACGCCGCCCCCCTCAGCGCAGGCCCCGGCCGAGGATTGAAATCAAGCCCGAGGTCTCAAAGCCTTCCTAGCCTCTCTAGGAAAGCGACGGTGTTCAGATCCCGCTGCGGCCGGATTTTCACCGAAACATTTCGCTCGTCCAGTTCCATGCAATGTGACTGTTCCAGCATATTTAGCAGTCAACAAGCCGGTCCATTTACCCGCTTGCCTGCACACAAAAGCCGTTTTTACGGCTACCCAGATAAATCCAATAAAAAGTGTATTTTCTGGTGTTCCGGCCACGGCCGATGGTGTTATAAGTGTTGTAAGAATGCCCACGTCTCAGTGCCCATTCCCACACGCAGACACAGCCCGCCACAGTACAGGGCTAGCACAAATAAAATCGACCCATGTCGATTGTGCAATAAATGTAGTGTACGTGCCCACAACACAGTGCCCACAAACACTACACGAAGCATGTCCCACGGTTTCTGTAAAAAACGAAACCAACACATTTTCAGTCGGCGCGAGCCGACAGTGTTCTCAGTGCAGCGAGTGTGCCCGCTATCTCGCGCCCACATTCCCTCACAGACATGCCGAACCCCACGGGGCTCGTCCCGCTCGCCTTCTCTCCACAACCCGTCAGAGAGAAGCTGAGCGCGGTCGGGCTGCCCGCTGTGATCAGCGCACCCCCCGCCTCGCACACTACAAACACAGTATTTATTTCTCAGCACACCGGAGCTCTCCGGCCGCCGCTATGCCGCGGCCAGAGCCCAGATTTCATTCTACCTCTAGCTATTCATGCAGACGCGTGGGAAAAGCTTCCCGGGGTATCAGAATGGGTGCTGAACACTATAAAAAGAGGCTATTCGCTGCAGTTCACTCGACGCCCCCGCCTTTGCGCGGCGTGAGTCGAAACGACGGTAAAAAACGAAGTATCTCATCTACTTCGAGCCGAGATAGCGAAACTACTGAGCAAAGGGGCTATAGAACCTTTATCTCAGACTCAGAGCGAAGGGGGTCTATACAGCAGGTATTTTCTGGTACCGAAAAAAGACGGGGGTCTCAGACCCATTCTAGATCTGCGATGGCTGAACAAAACGCTCACGAAGCACCAGTTCAGAATGATTACAACCAGGAAAATCCTTGCGCAAGTGCGCCAGGGAGACTGGTTCATGTCAATAGATCTGAAAGACGCCTATTTTCAAATACAAATAGCGTCACGTCACAGGCAATTTTTGAGATTCGCCTTCGAGGGCCAGGCATACCAATACAAAGTCCTGCCGTTTGGCCTGTCCCTGGCACCCCGTACTTTTACGAAGTGCATGGACGCGGCTCTCGCACCCCTGAGACTTCAGGGCATGCGAATTTTGAACTACTTGGACGATTGGCTGATTCTAGCTCGATCACAATCAGAGCTCATAGAACACAGGGCCACATTACTCGAACATCTCGAGAATCTGGGTCTCACAGTCAATTGGGCAAAGAGCTCGCTGTCTCCCAGCCAGAAAAGATCTTTTCTGGGAACAGTGCTGGACTCGCTATCTATGACAGCGCATCTGTCGCCAGAGCGCGCACGGGACATTCAGCGCGCCCTGAAATCCTTTCGCTGCGGCTCGATTGTCCAGCTCAAAAGGTTTCAGAAAATGCTGGGTCTCATGGCCTCAGCAACTTCAGTGCTCGTGCTGGGTCTGCTTCGCATGCGCCCACTGCAGCTGTGGCTGAAAGCGCGAGTTCCGCCCAGGGCATGGACCGCTGGTCGGTTTCGCCTCCGGGTTGATCTGAAATGCGTCTCAGTTTTGGAGCCTTGGAAAAAAACCGACTGGTATCAGTCAGGTGTGAGTCTGGGGACTCCCTCGAGTGTGAAGGTGGTGTCCACGGACGCCTCCACCTCGGGATGGGGAGCGCTGCTCGAGGGCAGACCGTTCTTTGGCCAGTGGTCAGAACGGGAAAAGCTCCTACACATAAACTGTCTGGAAATGATGGCAGTCGACAACGCACTACGGCGCTTCTGTCCCCAGATAAAGGGTCACCACGTCTTGGTCTGGTCAGACAACATGTCAGTGGTGGCGTACATAAATCGCCAGGGCGGCATCAAGTCCCGAAACCTTTACTGGCTAACGGAATGCCTCCTGGTCTGGGCTCAGCACAACCTGCTTTCACTGAGAGCGGCGCATGTGCCTGGTCACCTGAATCTGGGACCAGACAGGCTGTCCAGAGACAATGTCCCAGCAGGGGAATGGTCGCTGCACCCACAGACGATCCAACTGCTGTGGAAGACATTCGGCAGAGCGCAGGTGGACCTGTTCGCGTCTCACGAGAACGCTCACTGTCCGAAATATTTCTCCAAGAGCAAGGACGCGCTGGCTCACGTTTGGCCCCGCTGTCCCCTCTATGCTTTTCCCCCGTCTCGCTCCTGCCTCAAGTGCTGGAACGAATCAGGGAAAATGGATGCCCAGTGCTGCTTGTGGCTCCGCTCTGGACAAACCAGACGTGGTTTCCAGTCCTGATGCGGCTGACCGGCACTGCCCCGTGGCCAATACCATTGAGGAGAGACCTCCTCTCTCAGGCCAAGGGCTCGATTTGGCATCCTCGCCCGCAACTATGGTCCCTACACGCATGGGCCATCAACGGGTACCCGCTAACCTCCAGGAGGGAGTGTTAAACACGATCACGCAGGCAAGGGCCCCGTCTACAAGACGGCTCTACTCCTCGAAATGGTCCGTGTTCTCTGCCTGGTGTCAAGCTCAGGGCTTTTCACCCGTAGACTGCGGGGTCACGGAAGTACTTTCCTTCTTTCAAGAGCTGCTGGATAAGGGCAGGACCCCATCCACGCTCAAAGTGTACGTGGCGGCCATAGCAACGTTTACAAAACCTGTGTCTGGCCAGTCACTGGGGAAAAACGACCTAGTCGTGCGATTCCTCAAAGGAGCTCGGAGGTTGAACCCTCCTAGACCTCCTTCAGTCCCGGTGTGGGACCTTTCTACGGTTTTGGAAGCCATGAAAGGTGCCCCGTTCGAGCCAATCCATTTGTCAGACATGAAGCATTTGTCTTTCAAAATAGTGTTTCTTTTTACAAGCGCTTTCAGTAAGCGCGTCATGTATGGAGTTTGGGCCTAATGACTCAAAAGTCATACTCAAACCGAGGCACGGGTACGTGCCCAAATCCCTCAACACACCGTTCAGGGCCCAGGTGATTTCCCTGTGCGCTCTCTCGGTTCATGATGAGGAGGAGGATGCGAGTCTCCTTTGCCCTGTCAGGGCACTGAGAGCTTATGTGTCCCGCTCGTCTGCCTTCAGGCAGACCGAGCAGCTCTTCGTTTTGTTTGGCGGACGTTCCAAGGGACTGGCCGCATCAAAACAGAGCTTATCCAGATGGATAGTCGATGCCATAGCACTGGCTTACACTTCTAAGGGCCTGCAGTGTCCTTTGGGTGTCAGAGCGCACTCCACGAGAGGCGTTGCCTCGTCGTGGGCATGGTATAGTGGCGTTACCTTGCAAGATATCTGTACGGCCGCGGGCTGGGCCTCGCCGTCTACGTTTATAAGGTTTTATAACCTAGACGTTCCCGCCTTACAAGCCAAGCTTCTGGCGGTATAGAATTCAGTGTTATCTGCCCCGCTGTGCCGCCCCAGATGCTGAGTTTTGCTTGTGCATCGCTCACTGAGCGATAAAACGACTCCATGGGTGTTGAATAACCCGTATTTTTAACCAGTTCAGGCTGAACACGCTCACCCTGTCTGTGTGAAACACTATTAACATAACTAGCTCCTATAGGATGCTATTTCATGGGGAATGATGCTTGCAGCCTCTCTTCTCCGACTCTCTGTGAGTCTATGGTGATTATGCACTACATGAGCCCCGGGCTACTGCCCTTGGGACTTTGGTGTCGGATCCCTGTACGCACGGCGTTTTGCATTGTGTTCCCCATAGCGTAAGATATTACGCAGTACGAGAGATACTCTCGTAAGAGAACGTACTCGGTTACTAACGTAACCTCGGTTCTCTCTAGAGAACGATAATCTTAATAGCATTGTGTAGTGTGTGAAGCGCCGCGATTTTCAAATCTTGTAGTGTGAGCATGTTTAAGATTTGAGGGAAGAAAATCTGCAAAGATTCTCCTTAAGTGTGTGCTGCAACCAGATTTCAAAATCGGTTAGGGTTTTAAAACTCCTGTAGTGTGAGCCAGGCATTAGACGCCATTCTGCTCCAGCGTATCAACAATGGCGGACTACGATGACAGCTCGCTCAGGGCGGGTCTGTGTTGAAACGCTGCTGTCAATTATCAATCATGGGAGGGGCGTCCGATTTATTGACGTCACAAGATCGAACGGCTCAATTTGAGGCAGGGGAAAACATATAAGGAGATTAAAACAAAAACACTGGATGGATTTTTATTATTATATGATGGTTGTGTATAGGCACTGCCAACACACATTTCAGTACAATCAACTTGTAAAAGTGCATGTACCATTATATGACCCCTTTAAAAGTTATTCATTAATGCTTCAATTTCATAATGATTTAAATTGCTTTGATTTGATTTCACATTGATTTGAACTGTGCTATATAGTTGTTTTGCAATGTGTTCATTGGGGCATGTTGTCCCATTTCACTTTGATTTTTTTTGTTCAGGGTAAATAAATAATAACAGAATTTCATACATTGTATTAATAAATCAAAACCAAATATTTAGACCAGATGTGTGAAAATACTGGAAATGTGTGGAAAAAAGACACTCGAAACTCCAAGTGGAAAGCCAAAAAAAAAAAAGTGTTAGGTTGTGCCCTTCTCTCCCCTACTTAGTTATTATTATGAGGAACCTTCTTAATATAATGCCATACTAAGTCAAAATTATGAGAAAGGTTCTCATTATTATGACTTTCAGAATCATATTACTCATTACATTTTACTCAGTTGTGGCAGAAACAGGCTTTCATAGATTCACACTGACCTTGTTTAGATGTTTCTTTCTTGAGTTCTTCACTCAAATCCGTGACTTTTCTTTCTAACTCCAGTTTCTTCTGACTCAAGCTGTTGATAGTGTGATTGAACTCTTCAACTGTGTTCTTGTAACTCTTTAACAGGTCTCTCTCTGCTGTGATGGTGATGTGCTGCAGTGTGAAGAAAACCAGCAGAAGAACACAAATGAGCCTGAGACACACTGCCCTGATAGCAAACTGACTCCGGAACGGATCTGCCGCGGAGGTCCGGAACGGAGTCCACTTGCACAGCGCAACGGATCCGGAACAGATAAGGATTGCGGATCCAGACTAGATCCGCGGCAGACCCTATCCGTATCCGCTGATAAAGCAGCTCACCCGCCGCGGATCCGCCCGTTCATTTCGGTCTGAAAACCTTTCAGATCACTCATTCAAAACTAGTAATCTGGCCAAAACTACAAAAATATTTCAAATCTATTGGTGGACCAACATTAGATAGACTGCCCACTAAACAACATGATGTCCAAAAGATGTCTTTTCAACGTCTTTGTCACAAAAGTCGGACTTTGAAAAGATGTCCACTGAGGAGCCAGAATTAAAGTTTTTATGACGTCTTTTTTTGACGTGTTCTGCACGTCCGATATAGACGTTCATCGAACCTTCGTACAAGGTTAAAAACTAGTTCAAATGTGGCCATTGTGGACATATTTTCAACATCGTTTATGGTCTCATTTAGACAATTTATACTGTTTCTGGACCAAATAAACACTCAGGATGCATTAAATTAAAACTCATGTTTATATCAATGTAATTTCCTTACATTGTTTAGATGAGGTTTAGATGTTGATATGTTTCATTTTAAGTAACCATTGTGGTGATCAGTGTTTGCTTTAGTTGGGCTCTTGGTCCCAGTTCTACTTACTTTATCTTTTCTTTGGTGGCTGTAACTGTGTGTTTGTATAACACCATTGTTGTGACGGAGAAAGCCAAGAAAAAGTAAGATCGACTATTATCAGCTCCTTGTTGATGATGAAAAAATCACAAAATGAGCATTTAATGTTGTGTCTAGACTTTTGTCTTTATATCTGGCATTTTTAACCACCAATCTTGTGGAACTGCATTATGTGGACCAGTATCATTAAAATGATCACTTATTTGAAGGTGAATATTGATATATATATATATATTGATACTCTCAGGAGTTGCTGGGTGTTATATTGATGCTCTCAGGAGTTGCTGGGTGTTATATTGATGCTCTCAGGAATTGCTGGGTGTTATATTGATGCTCTCAGGAGTTGCTGGGTGTTATATTGATGCTCTCAGGAGTTGCTGGGTGTTATATTGATGCTCTCAGGAATTGCTGGTGTTATATTGATGCTCTCAGGAGTTGTTGGGTGTTATATTGATGCTCTCAGGAATTGCTGGGTGTTATATTGATGCTTTCAGGAGTTGCTGGTGTTATATTGATGCTCTCAGGAATTGCTGGGTGTTATATTGATGCTCTCAGGAGTTGCTGGTGTTATATTGATGCTCTCAGAAATTGCTGGGTGTTATATTCAGGAATTGCTGGGTGTTATATTGATGCTCTCAGGAGTTGCTGGTGTTATATTGATGCTCTCAGGAATTGCTGGGTATTATATTGATGCTCTCAGGAATTGCTGGGTGTTATATTGATACGCTTAGGAGTTTTTGGAAAAGTGTTCCACCTTGGCCATCTAGAAGGAGAGCAGTCGACATTAATAGTCTCATACGGGAAAAGGTGAGAACAGTGTTTATGTAAAGTACACTTACAGTTATTTTTATTAGCTTTGGTACTATTTTCACAAGTAAGGTGTAGTTTTTCAAAACTCTTAGCGCTAATATCACAACAGATCATCAACAGTGCTAGCCTGGCTAACGTCAGACCTCGTCTCATTGAGACGTGGGTCTGGGAACCACATGTTCATTTTCTCGTATTTGAGGCGTGGTTTACGAATGCCCAGAGCCGTTTATTGGGTGCTACGAATGTCTATCAAATGCGCCTGTACGTAGCTCATAGCGAATCGTTACAATTATACCAGATGACGTATGTAGAGCGACATAAATTAGACGAGGAAGAAGACGATGGGTCAGAGATTTATGTGTACACGATGGCGTTCAGCGACTATTGCCATTTGTGCAAGAACAATATCTAAGGCTGCATCGAAAGGTAACTTCGCGTCTGCTGCCATGTTGGATCCATAGGTATAAACAAACTGCTTCGTCATCTTCTTGCTGCTCCCTCCCCGTTCTGTGATTGGTCCCCTCGCTGAGGCGAAAATCTGGTCCATGGAATAAAATCACGCTGCGCGCAAAGCAGCTTGGAGAAACTCAGGCTACAACAGTGCATTTTTTTTCCAAACATTTCATCGTTTTCAATTGTGTTAGTACAATACTCAAAATCACAAATTACCCTTTTCACAACACAATATGACTGTTTCACCTATATAAATATTTCATTCACAGTAGCTTCCTTTCATAATACCATTACTAACAAACTATTGATTTGCATCTCTTCTTGTTTAGTTTAATACATTTGTCTAAACAATCTTCTGATTGTTCACATGCACAGCAATATTTGCTTATACTCAAACATTTTTTCTCACAGTGTCATACACACACATACAAAACACCATCATGGCGACACACACACGACTTCATTAATATTCATTAAACAATATATAATGTAATATAAACCCCAAATGTACATAACTGATAGCAACAATTAAGAAGAAACATAATTATTTAAATAAAATAACATCAAATGTGAAGTGTCACGCAGGGAATTCTGGGAATGTCAATTTAGAGAAACAACAAGAACAGAAAAAAGAGAAGGGACGAGCAGAAACACGAGAAATACAACTGACTTCAGCCACAGCCTTAGATCAGTTGAAGATAAAAACATTAAATCTGTGAAGATCTCAGCAGAGGAGGATTAAACAACTCCACAAACAGCATTACCAGCTTCACTTATTACTAACCAGATTTACTTTATTTCTGTCATACATTTACAGTTCTGTCTGAGAATTAACAGAAGTTTAGATGTTGATGATTTATTGTTTCATTTGAAGTTACCATGAAAGTGATCAGTGTTGTCTTTAGTTGAGCTCTTGACCGTTGACTAGTAGGGTTATGTTTGGTTATGTCTTGATGATTATTTAATCATTATGTATTCACTGAGCTCATTTAGAATCTCACCTTGCATTATGTAGATCATTTGTTTTGTGTTATTGATTGAGGTAATCCTTTCATTCAACAACATGTGATTAATCAGTTTTGTGATGATATGAAGATTTTTAAAACAATGTGTGCTTAAAAGGTTAGAACTACTGAATCTTTCATACTTCAAGAGTCATCATATGAATCTCAACAACGGTGATGGTATAAGTGCAATGCATGATGGGAGCCATCAATCAAAACTCATCAATATTTCCCAGAATGCATTGCAGCATGAATAAATTATGCTGAATTGCCTTAGTATTTTCATTTATTATTATCTGCTTTTATTTTTTCTGTTGTTTTTGTTGCAGCCTTTAGCTTGTTTTGTGATGTTCAGAGTTGTATCTGATTATTTTGTTGATTGTCACCGTTGTTGAGATTCATACGCTGATTCTTGATTTCTGTGTTGGACTGTTTGTTCAGTCCGATGTAAATATGTCTGTTGTGCATGTGTTGCACTGATTTGTTGGTTGAAAAATAAAAAAATAAATGTTTCAACAGCATGTTTGTGTATCTGCAAATATTGCAGTGCATGTGAACAATCTGAAGAATTTTTTACAATTTGAACTCTTTTAGTATTATGGCAAAGCATACTAAAGATGAGAGTGCTTTTCATTATGCCCAACAGTATGTAGTTGGTTAGACAAAAATCTGGTAATATGAATGAAGTGTGTACCATTTTGTGTAAAACTTTGATTTTCATAATGCGATATGTAGTTTTGGTTGCAGTGCTTCATTTTGCAGGATATATGGTTTGGGTGTGTGGTTTTGTGAACTGTGTTAAGTATTTTGATACAACCAGCCTAGTTTGCTAAATTATAGCAATTGAAAAAAAAACTGTATAGCTCATGATTAAACCTAATGTTCTCATTACATATTACAATAATCTTGTGTTTGAAACAATGATTATGTGGAGTGAAATGTGTATTACTGTAATGAAAGCATGATATCATGTTTTGAAAGAATGACAAGCTCTGTTACAAGTGTTATCAGTTTGGATTTTTGTATTAAGACTTGTGAAAATAGTAACAAAGTTAATACAAATTTTTAATACTTTTTTATCTTAAACAAATATTAAAAAATATTTAAATAAGTAAGCACACTGTAAAAACCTTTTATTTATTTTAGTATTGTGATTTCATTATTTGACCTTGATCTGCAGGTTGGATTTCTTCAGTCCCGTTGTGATTGTGTGGGGATTGTGCAGGAGCTTCTGCAGCGAGATGTCTTTCTCTTTGCGGTTATGCTTCCAGACGACCCATAACCAGTGGCCATTTTTTGTGTCTTCATTAAATAAATCTATGGCAAGCTGGGACCATATCTCTGTGGAATATTCAATGTTTATATTCAAAATATCAGCTTTCTGCAGCTTCTTTATCATAGAATCAATCCCTCCTGCCTTTTCTCATATATCTGATCTTACAATTTGTATGCCTTTTTTATACCTCCCCATTCTACAGTGTGAGAGATCCAAGTCTGACTATGCTGATCCTAGTCCAGGTTCAGGTCCACTTCCCTACATATTCAATAAGGTCTCACTAAACTTCTGTCCTTCTCTCCATCTCACTGACTTAGTCTTTCTGACTATATCTGACCAGCACAGAGATAGTCATACCTTGTTTCAAAAATTGGTCATGGGAAAGTTTTGAGATGATGAGAAACATTTTACCCTATCTTGTGAAAACACAGCACCCAGTCAAAGATTTAACAACAATCATAAAATTGAGGAAAAACAGAACAACTGTAATCAAACAATTCTCTGTAATCCTTAGTTCCACTATTACCCCCTGTCTGACGCCTCTGCATATATGTACTGTATATGTATATGTATACAGGTGCTGGTCATATAATTAGAATATCATCAAAAATTTGATTTATTTAGGTAATTCCATTCAAAAAGTGAAATTTGGATATTATATTCATTCATTACACACAGACTGATGTATTTCAAGTGTTCATTCATTTTAATTTTGATGATTATAACTGACAACCAATGAAAACCCCAAAATCAGTATCTCAGAAAATTTGAATATTGTGAAAAGGTTCAATATTGAAGACACCTGATGCCACACTCTAATCAGCTAATTAACTCAAAACACCTGCAAAGGCCTTTCTATGGTCTCTCAGTCTAGTTCTGTAGGCTACACAATCATGGGGAAGACTGCTGACTTGACAGCTGTCCAAAAGACGACCATTGACATCTTGCACAAGGAGGGCAAAACACAAAAGGTCATTGCTAAAGAGGCTGGCTGTTCACAGAGCTCTGTGTCCAAGCACATTAATAGAGAGGCGAAGGGAAGGAAAAGATGTGGTAGAAAAAAGTGTACAAGCAATAGGGATAACCGCAGCCTGGAGAGGATTGTGAAACAAAACCCATTCAAAAATGTGGGGGAGATTCACAAAGAGTGGACTGCAGCTGGAGTCAGTGCTTCAAGAACCACCACGCACAGACGTTTGCAAGACATGGGTTTCAGCTGTCGCATTCCTTGTGTCAAGCCACTCTTGAACAAGACACAGCGTCAGAAGCGTCTCGCCTGGGCTAAAGACAAAAAGGACTGGACTGCTGCTGAGTGGTCCAAAGTTATGTTCTCTGATGAAAGTAAATTTTGCATTTCCTTTGGAAATCAAGGTCCCAGAGTCTGGAGGAAGAGAGGAAAGGCACAGAATCCACATTGCTTGAAGTCCAGTGTAAAGTTTTCACAGTCAGTGATGGTTTGGGGTGCCATGTCATCTGCTGGTGTTGGTCCACTGTGTTTTCAGAGGTCCAAGGTCAACGTAGTCGTCTACCAGGAAGTTTTAGAGCACTTCATGCTTCCTGCTGCTGACCAACTTTATGGAGATGCAGATTTCATTTTCCAACAGGACTTGGCACCTGCACACAGTACCAAAGCTACCAGTACCTGGTTTAAGGACCATGGTATCCCTGTTCTTAATTGGCCAGCAAACTCGCCTGACCTTAACCCTATAGAAAAACTATGGAGTATTGTGAAGAGGAAGATGCGATACGCCAGACCCAACAATGCAGAAGAGCTGAAGGCCACTATCAGAGCAACCTGGGCTCTCATAACACCTGAGCAGTGCCACAGACTGATCGACTCCATGCCACGCCGCATTGCTGCAGTAATTCAGGCAAAAGGAGCCCCAACTAAGTATTGAGTGCTGTTCATGCTCATACATTTCATGTTCATACTTTTCAGTTGGCCAACATTTCTAAAAATCCTTTTTTTGTATTGGTCTTAAGTAATATTCATTAATATTTTATTTCATTAGTTGTCAGTTTTAATCATCACAATTAAATGAAATAAACATTTGAAATATATCAGTCTGTGTGTAATGAATGAATATAATATCCAAATTAGATTGTTTCACAGCAGCTTCACAATTGTAACAAATTCAATATCACCTGAGAAGCAACTTGGCCAACAAGCAAAAAGTGTCTATATTCAGCTCAAGTCACTTCAGTGTTGATTCAGTTCAGTTCAATAACTGTAACATTCATAAATTGTGCAAACATACTGTATATACAGTGTGCAAGAGGTACAGGTAACCAGGTATGAACTGATTTCTTTCATAACCACGAAAGAAATTATGATGGAAGGCATCAAGGAGGAGCTGAGAGGACTGAGACTCACGGCTTTGCACAATGATTTAGTTTTAGACCAGCTGACGGCATCACAAGCTGGAGTTTGTGTGATAGTGGGAGAAACTGCTGCACATACATGACAGATAATGATGAGAAAGGCCATATCATTGAAGAAGGGATGAAGAATTTGAGCTTCATGGCAAAGACTATGACAGATTGGGAAACTAATTCATTGTCTTTTGGATGGGGATGGTTTAAAGGTATTTTTACTAATGTGACAAATGTGATGATGATGGTAATTTGGATAATTTGTTCGGTCTCGTTGATCTTGTGTTTGTGGCCCTGTATAATGAAATTGATTAGAAATGCTGTTTGATCTACGTTCCAACACCAAACGCGTCATAATGATTTGCCTTTCTTAAATCAAAGACCACACGTGTTCCTAAGCCTGTGGAATATGACACTGTAAATGTTTCCAGCGATAGTGGCAGTGAAGATGACACTGAAACTTAATTACCTTTAGGGTGACAAGGTAATGATTAGAAGGATAAGAGCAGAGGTTATCTGTGGATAACTGTCGTAAGAGTCATATGTGTCGATTACTGTCGTAAGAGTTAAGAAGAAGGGTTTATATTAGCTTGCTTAAATGCAAGAGATGTCTATGTCTCGCAAAAAAATTGCTAATTGCTTTGTTGCCTGAAAAATGATGGTGTGTTTTGAATCAATGTGAATTAACATGCTTGATGTACTGTTGTAATTTAAATACTGTTGTACTGTTGAATGTAAATACTATGTGTGATCAAAATTATTGAGTTCATGTATGCATGTGCTTTACTGAGTTTTTAGTTTCATATTCTGAATTATATTTTGTGCCGACATTAAAAACTGTCATCCCCCGTTTTCTGCATAGACATAAAAATGCACTATCCAAACTAAAATGAGTGTAATTCATGAATGATTTGGAACACAGACCTAAGGTTGGACTATTTTGAAAAAGACATTTTACAGATTATTTCTAAAGTGTTATAATTGTGTCTGAAAATTTTTTTACAAATAATGACGTTTAAGTTGAATTTTATTGCTATGAAATTGTAGAGAAATAGTATGTTTTGCTGTTCTAAAAAAAAAAAAAAAAAAACGTTTCAGCAAAAAAAATAAAAAAACAATGTAACTTTAAAGCCACTATAGTTTAAACAAGTAGTGTGCAAAAATGCCCTTTCTGGGAGCTGCTGCTGGTGAATTACAGTATTTTTTCATAAAATGATGTGTGTACTGTATGTACAGTAAAGTCAGTGTGGTCACTATGAACATACTACAACATTTGGAAGATGGAAAACCCAATTTGGTGAATTTGATTGTGAACATATTTGTGTACTGTACATACAGTAAGGGAGGTATTGTCAAAATTTCACCTGTAGGAAGTCAGTGTGGTCACTAGGAAAGCACTACAGCCTTTGGAACAGGAAAAAATACTTTAGGGGAATTACAGTATTTTTTTTCTTGAACTTATTAGTTTATTGTAGGTACAGTAAGGGAGGTATTGTCAAAATTTCACCTGTAGTAAGTCAGTCTGATCACTAGGAAAGCACTACAGCTTTTGGAACAGGAAAAAATACTTTAGGGGAATTACTGTATTTTTTTCTTGAACTTATTAGTTTATTGTACGTACAGTAAGGGAGTTATTGTCAAAATGTCACCCGTAGTAAGTCAGTCTGATCACTGGAAAGCACTACAGCCTTTGGAACAGGAAAAAATACTTTAGGGGAATTACTGTAATTTTTTTTAATTAATATGTGTATACTGAATGTACAGTAAGGGAGGTACTGTCAAAATTTCACCTGTAGTAAGTCAGTCTGGTCAGTAGGAACATACTACAACCTTTGGAACATGAAAAAATCCCTTTGGTGAATTACTGTAACTTTTACATAAAACATTTTTGCGTACTGTATGTACAATAGCCTACACAAAAGTACACTAAAGCAGTCTAGGTGAATACGCAGCAAATATCAATCCTGAAACTATTTTTACCCTGTTATTTTTTTTTTTTAAACTTGACTATGTTCATGGTGCTGTCCACGTAGGCTATCAAGTCTGCAACTTGGGTACAGTTGCTTTTTATATTCGCTTCGCATATTTGCGGAGTTCCGCGTTCAATATCTCGTGAGCTGAATATTGTTACTTCACAAATAACATTGTTTTTTAATCTCCTCAAAACGAGCTTTCCTTCGGGTTTGCACTTTGCAGATGGTCCCTTCTTAGCAGCCTGCGCATAGAGATCAATGTATTTTGTCCAGTGCGAAGGAAAGATCGTTTTGAGGAAATTTATGTTGTAGCTTCTGGTGTTTTATCTGTAGTTATATGTGATAGGTGTTGTGTGTAGCAACAACGTTTAGTTCACGAGTTATTGAACGCGGAAGTCCGCGAATGTGCGAATATGCGAATATAAAACCAACTTTACCTAAGTCGTTTTCTGCACCTGTTTTCTTATGTGGACACATCAGGCGCTTATGTCCGATGTCTCCACACTCGAAACATCTTATGCTGCCAGTAGTTGCATACACCATAAATAATCTTCCCTCGTGTTTCACACGAAAATTAATATCCAGTGTATTCTCAGGCGATTCTGCACCATGTAAACGTACCGTCTAAAAGACGCAACATGCTTCAGAGCCGGATGTTTACATCCAAGCGCAACAGTTTTAAAGGGAAATGAAGCAGTCAGTCAAGTTTACATGATTTACAAGATGGATGTCCACTATAATCAAAAATTATATAAGAAACATGACAAATGTTAACATATAAAAGAAACACCGTGATATCTTTCGGGGCAAGGGCGCCGCCATTGTGCAGTATTATAACCGGTGACGTCACGGGGTGGGTTTGCTCTGTGCTGAGTTCAGTAAAATACAGTGAAAGATGCATGTAAGCTGGTCGAACCAGCGAACAACTAACGTTAGGTACAGTCATTGTTAGCTAACAGCTGTAAGCATGAACTAGCTAACGCTAACTTAGTGTTTAGCTAGTGAACTTTATTAGTACCAGACAAAAATACGACGTCTAAAGTTAACAAACTGCACATGGAAACATTGTTTGCGATGTCTGCCATCATATTCCTGTCTCTTGTCAACACCATGGTTGCAATACATGGTCAAGATCAGCGTCTTGACAGCAGATGGATCGTGATATCATGGCGTAATAATCTGTTTGGTTGTAAAATGTATTACCTGAATGAAATGAAATCGAATGTATCGTCCTATGGAATCATTCATTCACAGACAGCATACGAATCTTCCTGTTACGACTCCGAGTCGAGTGTGAATTGAAAGCGCTTCAGTGATTCAGTGCGTGCAGGAAACCGAACAGATCATTCAAACTGATTCGCGAACCGATTTAGACAGATCTGCCAACATGTTTGATGAAGTCTTTGAACAGAATTGACAAAAAAAAAAAAGAGTGATTCATTTGTAAATTGAGCATCGCTCATCATGCCCATAAAAAAGATACAGCGCGCTTGGAAAACTCATTCGCATTTATATACATGTTTGCATTAAAATAAAGTGCGCCGTTTGCATCCCTGCATATAACGAGATTTGGGCCATACAAATTACGGGAGTTTCACGGGAGAAATAACAAAACGGGAAGGGGGCGGGAGATGGATGTGAGAGACTCCTGGGGAAAACGGTAGTGTTGACAGGTATGAGCTACACCTACACCATAACACCATAATTTGTATGGTCCTGCATATAACGAGATTTGGGAGATCTGTCTAAATCGGTTTGCGAATCAGTTTGAATGATCTGTTCGGTTTCCTGCACGCACTGAATCAGAAGCGCTTTCAATTCACACTCGACTCGGAGTCGTAACAGGAAGATTTAAGAACATCAAGAGCGTTGGATGAAGTGGCCATGGACCTACCTATAGTATAGTCTAGCGAAAACAAATCTGCAAATCTATATTGTTTGCCAGCGATGAAGATCTTTATTAGTTGAACATCTTCGTATGCTGTCTGTGAATGAATGATTCCATAGGACGATACATTCGATTTCATTTCATTCAGGTAAGTAATACATTACAACCAAACAGATTATTACGCCACGATATCACGATCCATCTGCTGTCAAGACGCTGATCTTGACCATGAATTGCAACCATGGTGTTGACAAGAGACAGGAATATGATGGCAGACATCGCGAACAATGTTTCCATGTGCAATTTGTTAACGTTAGACGTCGTCTTTTTGTCTGGTACTAATAAAGTTCACTAGCTAAACACTAAGTTAGCGTTAGCTAGTTCATGCTTACAGCTGTTAGCTAACAATGACTGTACCTAACGTTAGTTGTTCGCTGGTTCGACCAGCTTACATGCATCTTTCACTGTATTTTACTGAACTCAGCACAGAGCAAACCAACCCCGTGACGTCACCGGTTATAATACTGCACAATGGCGGCGCCCTTGCCACGAAATATATAACGGTGTTTCTTTTATATGTTAACATTTGTCATGTTTCTTATATAATTTTTGATTATAGTGGAAATCCATCTTGTAAATCATGTAAACTTGACTGACTGCTTCATTTCCCCTTTAAAGCTATTAATCAAACTATTCACATGTGAAAGCCTTAAAAATAAAAGCTATAACATAAAAGGGTAAAACATAATTTGTTTTAGCCTAGACTAGCAAAAGGTTATACATGTGTGTTTGCTCTGCTGTATACAGATATATCCTTACATTATTTAAACAAAAAGCATTCAGGCAAAAGCTCAGACGATTTGTCATATTACATAAACTGTGCATTGTTTTTAAAATGTAAACAGTTTATGCATACTGAAACTTTATTACCTTTTTGAAATTATTAATTAAACAAGTACCAATTTGAGGGATCCGCACATAATAGTGGGAAATATTATGAATATTCATGTAAATGCCACCCAGTGGAACCAAATAGGCTATTTCAGGAACTGAATATATTGTAACAGAGACAGCTTTCAGCTAGTGGTGTCTGTACTGAGCGTTTACAAAAATTGAAGAAGTTTCTGCTTATACATACTGCCTAAATAAATTTGTTTACATATTGGACTATGGATGTTAAATATTGCAGTGGACACTTTTATTGTGATCAGATCATACTACAAAAGTTTTTTATACAATTCACACACACACAAAAAAAAAACTTGTTAAAAAAAGCAATGTCTTTACAAAAACAAATTGTAAAAATAAAGTATGATAAATAAAAATGCATTTGACAAATATTTTTAACGTTTTTAACTTTCCAAAAGTTTTTTTTTTTATGATTGTGCTTGTAAATAAATATCCTTAATTATTTTAGGCTTTTGAGCACTTACTAAACTAAGCATTTTAGGCTCATTTTAAGCACAAAGTATGGTGTTCTGCTAATGCATTTTTTTTTTTCATATCAGAGTTTAAAATCGTGCAAAACAGTCCCGCACCTTGCCTGTTACAAAGCACATAGCTACAAACATTGATAATTTAATTTAACATGAATACTATGTAGTATGTTACTACCTTGAATTAGATATACCTTTTGATAATAGTGCTGTGTCTGCACTCCTCTCGTTTAGATTATTATGTTCTTCATGAAGTGGCGTGCGTGATCATAGAGTCAGTGTTGCTCGCAGCGTCCTCTGCTGGTAAAACTAATCACTACACGATTGCGCTGATATAACCTGCAGGATGCTGTGCTGGTCTGGCTTTTTTTGCAATTAATTTGTGGATTGTTTTAAACGAGCTGAAAAACCGTGGTTGGGTTAGTATACTGCATTATGATTTCACACATCATTTCACACTTAAACTTAAGATCTGTCCTTATATAAACGCAGTTGTATGAAGTTAAAAATAGACCATTTTAAACTACAGGCCTCTTGTGCCAAGAACAGCAGCCTCTGGGTAATCTGGTTTGATTCGAGCAGAGAATAACACGACTGTGAAGCTGTTTTGTGGTTCACAGTGGCGCCTTCAGAAATTTTTCATAGGGGTGGCCAGATGGGGCCACTTAAAATCTTGGGGTGGCACACCAAAACTATAAACCATAATTTCAGAATTTTATTCTACTGTTGTAGTAAACCGGCCTGTAGAAAACTATCAGAAAGGCTTCAGGAAACTCCTACTGATATACTTTGGTTTATTGTGTTATATTTAATGTTACTAATGATATTAGTAGGGCCCTACTAATATATATTATATTATATATAATGATATATATTATATAGATATTATATATATAAGGGCCCTCGCCCGCGGCAAATTTCCAGATACTTACATAATTGTGATGAATTTAATCCTTTTTAAGTTATTATTTTGCAGTGTAAGATTACAGTTAACACCTTTAAATATTACATAAATGTATTATGAATTTTTAATAAACTTAATGAGTGTATAAATCAGCAGCAAAAAGTAATTCTTGAAAAAATCTGCACAGTAATTTTATAAAATCTAAATATGTTAATAAAAACAAATTACTATTAGTTCTCTTATAAAATTCAATCAGGCAATCATACATTTCACAATTTTATATTTATATATTAATGTCAAGAATTCAGAAGTGCATATATAGCCTACACTACAAAGAAATAATATATAATTAAATTATGCTTATTTTAAATGTATTGAGCAGGCTAGGTATAACAAAATATATTAGCTTCATTAATATTTCAGTGCGCAAACCCATGATAACATGAAAAACAGAGCGCACACAGCGTGTATGCGCATCGCGGGTGCAGAATGATGTGCTCAAAGCAACATGGAGTCAGTGTGCAGCGCTGCGCTGCATAAGTGCGCATTTAAAAGTTCACGTCACAAAGCGAAGAAATGTCGAGCGCACAAATCCTAGTGCGATTTGTTCCTTTGTTTCACAGTTTTAAATTCCAGTTATTGTGCGTTTGATGCCGATTCATAGTCCTTGTGATGTGTGCGATCTAGCAAGCACACGGTAGTGAGTCGTTTAAAAACAGCAACAAACTCCAACAAAATAAAGTAATTTTATGCAAATCTACAGCCTTTTATCTACAGATCATGCATTATAATGTGAATATATCATATTGGAGAGAGTTTTACCGTGCATCCAAGAGGCGCGCGCGCTGTTTGAATATGAATGGAGAATGATTGACAGCCGCAGAGGAGGGAAAACGAGTTTCCGTATACTTTAATGATGTAAATAGACTTCTGTCCCTCACATTAAGCTATGGAATGACTTCAGATGACTTTGTCACCCAAACTGACGTGAAAAAAGCGGGAGGCGCCGAAAAGCGCGCTGTTTGCATCCCTGCTTGTCAAAACGTGGCAAAGACACATCAAAAAGCTGCTGTAACAGTATACTGTAACCATTTGGCACTTAAAAAGCACGTCACGACACGTAATTTCCCGTCTTCTTTTACTAAAGAATATTTTTGACTTATTTATGAAATGCATAACTGATGCTACTAAAATTTATACTGGCCATTGGGGTTGCCACGGCCACCCCTGGCCACCCCATCATTAGTCATTATTTCCGGTTTTGACTTCGCGAGCGCGTATGAGA
This sequence comes from Gila robusta, assembly GCA_030770095.1. Taxonomy (NCBI): domain Eukaryota; kingdom Metazoa; phylum Chordata; class Actinopteri; order Cypriniformes; family Leuciscidae; genus Gila; species Gila robusta. The sequence goes on from JAVALU010001965.1 coordinate 137,548, forward strand.
CGTCACGCACAGAGATCAAAGCTTGTGTGTGTGTGTGTGTGTGTGTGTGTGCGCAAGTCAATTTTTTCATCATACATTTTTTTCGGTTTCTGAGTTGGGTGTGTATGTCACCAAATCTAACTTTATATTACCTTAATCACTGTCTTGTTGGCTAAAACATAGTACCATTTTGAAACATATCAGCAACTCCTAGAAACTGTTAGCTAGGCTTTTAAAATATGTTTTACACAGCGGGGTTAGTTGTAGCACAGTGTTACAACTAAGCCGCCAAGAGTAAAATGATAATGAAATAAAAACAGGGAGCCACACAATTACAATGTTTGATGATTTTATTTATTTATTTATTTATTTATTTATTTATTTATTTATTGCAAAACTGTGCAAAACCCTTTCCTATATCTCTATCCATGACTACGTCTACATGCAGCCAATAACCCGTTCAAAACCGGAATATTAGCAATAACCCGGTCGCGCACGGCCATGTAAACACCGGCAAAAACCCGAATATGCTCATATCCCGGATTTTAAAAACCCGGATATGATACCTGGGGTACCCCTTTTCTAACCCGAATTTTTGGTCATGTAAACGCGTATCGGCATATCCCCATAGTGATTTGTGTTCTGCGGTTAATTGTAACATACTAACCCCCTTTGTATGTTACAATTAACCCCACATGTAGGGTAAATTGTAACATTTGCACTTCTGTCACTTTCAGTTCAACTGTATGGAAATGGAAGGTCCTAGAAAAAAACTTTAAGTGTTCATTTGTAGCAGAGATGTGTATGTTGCTTGTGTAAAAAAGCCAAAATGTTAGGTTGTGCCCCGCTCTCCCTTACGTCAACCACACACGTGAGGAAACTGTAAAACACTACTATCTTGTGTCTTTTGCTTGTTCAGTGGAGTGCACAGGAGTTTGTCACACATATTTCCAGTTGATTTCAGATTTCTGGCTTTAAGTCAGTTATAGTTGTTGCGTTTCATTTTCTGAGAGTGTAAACATGATGTTGAATAAACAGCACATTGCAACATTGATTCAATGCCATTACCATTTATTTATAGTTCATCAAACAAACCTGAACCAGCTCATCAATGTCTCAGGATTACGAGAAAGCTACAGACAGGAGAGTTTATCAGGGTTAGAGCTAAACTCTGCAGAGCTGTGGCCCTCCGGGACCGAGTTTGCCCATCTCTGGTCTAAGTAATTTCCTTTTCCTAATTGAATATCCTGTTTTGTCACCATTGCTGAGATTCATACACTGGATCTTGATGTCTGTGTGTGTCTAAAATAAATAACTTTTAAAGTTTTTTTTATTTTTTATTTTTTATCGGAATAACTTTTAAGAAACCCCTACTATAATCAACAATATTAATCTAAGTCAGAAATAAAGCTCTGAATGAGTTCAGGTCAAATGATGATTATGTAAAAACACAACAAACACCACCTAATCATCTGTTCTCTTTGTTCATCTGGCTGTTATGACTCTGTTACAGTAGCCAAACTAATCTAATGTTAACAGTTTAACACTCTTTAGTGTGGAGTCAAATAAACTCTTAGGAGAGTTAATTTAACACTGAAATTTTTGCTGTGTACACAGCGGATACATATTCTTGTTTACACCTGGTGTTTTAATCCTTTTTAGTTGCCCATTTTCAACTACTTCTGCCCTGATTACTTTGAGGGGAGGGTCTACACAGTTAAATCTAATTAGTTACACTTATTTAAAAAAGCATGCAAACTGATTGCCTTAAAAAAAATAAGTCTAATAGGAATAGTCATACTAACAAATGCTTAGTTCACTAGTGAGTAACTACTATAGTTCGCTAACACAAGAGTTCTAGTAACCAAAAAAAAAAAATGTAGAGAGTACTTGATAATTTAAGTTAGCTTTTTCATACTAATGAAGTCTGTGTGATCAATTGCGAGATATTGTCTCAAATATAGAGGGATTATATCAAACCAAGTCTTTATGACATAAGTATTAGTAATACAATTTTGAGATATTTTGAGATCCACCCTCAAAAATGCACGCGATTCCACAGAAAAGAGGTGTGGAGTTGCATGTCAAGGCTGATGCTCAATTGAAACAAACAGCCACTTCTCAAGATGAGAAGGTTGAGAGAGTGTATGACACAATGTTCATCTTTCAGCATCTAAGGGGGCTTTCACACTGGCAGTTTAGCTCAAGACGGGGCACGGTTCGCATGAAAAATTGCTAATGTGAACGCTGTCATGGGACCCGGGTGCGCACTGGGGTACCGAACCCGAGACTACCTGCACAGCAAAAACTCCAGTGTTAGGGGGCTTTTACACTGGGTTCGTTTGCTGCGGTCCGAAGCCGAGCGCGATTGTTCCCGGCGCCCCCTGCAACGTTGGTCTGGTTTCACACTCAACTTGATTCTATCGAACTCTGGTGCGTTTGCGTGCATCTTACGTCATTGCAAACGTGATAAAAAACACGACGCGGGTCAATATATTGTATTTTTTATTAATTTGGTGCTATTATGCATAGCTGAGTAAACAACACAGGTTTAGTGTGTGTGTGTGTGTGTGTGTGTGTGTGTGTGTATGTATGTGTCACATAAGCTGTCTTTCCGCTGCTTGCAAATGGACTCTTTTGAGGAGACAGTGGATTTCCATTAATTTGTTGCCCTGATTGCACGCACTATGCGCGAATACACTGCAGACTCATTCTTGCTTGTATCCAATGTAAATCTTCATCCCTTACGTGTGTTTTATTTAACTAAATACATCATAATCGGCTAAAACGCATGCGCAGGATACTTTTCTTCCTGAACAAGTGCGCACCCGAGTCCGTGTTGCTTTCACATATACGCGAACCGCAGCACGGTGCGGGAGCAACCGAACTCAGACCACCTCCTCCAGGTAGTCTCGGGTTCTGTACCCCGGTGCGCACCCGGGTCCCATGACAGCGTTCACATTAGCGATTTTTCATGCCCCGTTCCGAACTAAACTGCCAGTGTGAAAGCCCCCTTAAATTAACTCTCCTGGGAGTTTATATGGCTCCAGACTCAAGAGTGTAAAGTGTTAAAATATGAGTGTTAAATTAACACTCAAGAGTGTTAAAGTTAATGAGATAATTAAGTGATTACTTGAGTGATAATTGAGCATTATTGAAGACACCTGATGTTAACAAGCAGAATCACTGAAGGAGAAAATCACAAATTGTACGTCACCATTATATAGATCAGTGTTTGCTTTAGTTGGGTTCTTGACCCTTTTATATTTTTTCTTGAGATCTTGTTTGTCTGCTGTTATTGAGTTATAGCAGCCAGATGAACAAAGACAAAAAGTGATTGGATGGTGTTGGTTATGTTTTGACATAATCATGTTGTGATTTGAAAATCTAAATTTCCTGAGATAGTTTAACTTGTTAATTACAACTGCTCTGTGATTCTACAGCACAGGACTTTCAGTGCTTTTAATATAATCAAAAATATCCAAAAAAAAAACTTAAAAACATAATTTTATTTAGAAACACAGATATCAATAATCAGACTGTGAATCTCAACAATGGTGACAATAATAAAGCATGTTGCAGTGCATTCTGGCAGCCACCAATCACAATTCATTAATGGCTCCCATCATGCATTGCGGTATGAATAAATTATGATCTGAATTGTCTATATAATTTACTTTTCCTAATTGAATATTCTGCTCGTCACCATTGTTGAGATGCATAGATTGAATCTTGATGTCTGTGTGTGCCTATAAAGACTTTTTTTTTTTAAAAACAACTTTTAAGAAATCCTTTGTATTATATAGAAAATTCTAGATCTTTGACGTATAATCAATGATGTTGTAATTAACAACATGTATCTGTCACAAGATTATTAATAAGTTCAGTGATCAAGTTCATATGATGATTACATCATAACATAATCAACAACATCAAATCACTTTTTTCCTTTGTTCATCTGGCTGTTACAACTAAATAACAACAGACAAACTAATTCTAATGTTAAAAATATAAGGGTCAAAAGCCCAACTAAAGCACACACTGATCTCCATAATGGTGACGTACAATTTGTGATTTTCTCCTTCAGTGATTCTGCTTGTTAACATCAGGTGTCTTCAATAATCCTCAATCATCCCTCAATTAATCACATAATTATCTCATTAACTTTAACACTCTTGAGTGTTAATTTAACACTCATATTTTAACACTTTACACTCTTGAGTCTGGAGCCATATAAACTCCCAGGAGAGTTAATTTAACACTGGAGTTTTTGCTGTGTATATATATATATATATATATATATATATATATATATATATATAAAAGCTAAATATAAATGAAAGTCAAAAGCACATTTTTAGTCATACCTTGCTCTAAGCAAATCAAATGTGAGTAAAATAAATAAATAATCAGTCAGCTATAAACAAAGCAATTGTGAGCGATAAATAAACAAAAGTAAAGGCAGGTATCTCACAGTAAATGCTTATGCCCCGTTGATGCGGGCTCTAAGCAAATAAAATGCTGCGTGTATAGTACCGGTGAAAAGTTTGGACACATTACTATTTTTAATATTTAAAAAAAAAAAAACATTTGCGAGTATCTATGGCCCATATAGACCGCACGCATTTAGGGATAGGCTACACAATGAACGGATTGTTCGCGAACGAACGACACATCACTAACTTACATTTGAAACATTTACACCGGTATTCACAAACAAGTATTTACGCATGATAAAGTGTCATAGGCTAACCAAAACTGAACATTTATATATAAAATATATTGTATTTAGACAGTATCACGTATTTTACCGGAGTCTGAAATATATTTCTCTCAATCACATAACCTAGCAGTTATTCGCGAACAAAATGCATTACACATAAGGCAGTAGGCTATTTAGCATGATAATCAGTGTCATAAACTAATCAAAACTGAGTGAAATATATGTAGGCTGATATACAAATATGTTTAGAGAATATCACATTTAAAAAGTTTACACGAGCGTACACGAATGTTAGGGATATTGTGAGGCAATATTTCCTATGTCAAAAGCTAGCCAAAACTAGGCAAAATATAGTCTGAAAATTCATTTGAGCTCTATGATCAGAAAAGGAATTATATAACACTAAACAACTTACTCCGAACTATCCTCGGCGAGATCAATTCGTTCTTGAAAATGCAGCCGTTCGTCGTCCGAGTCGCAATCTTCCTCTGAAGAAAAGGTGAATTCTTCATCGCTGTCCAGAATCATCTGAAGGGCCTCTTTGTCGGAGTAGCGTGCTGCCATCATCAAAACGCGATGAACTATCAGTGAATCTGATAAAGAAACTTCGTGTTTTTATGGCATTGATCGGGGGGCGTGCCGCGTGTGCTATGCATAGATCGCCTATTTACCATGTGAAAAGCTCTGAGGGCGCGGCGGTCTCAGCTCATTAAAGATAATGAAGGGAGAACGAACAAACTGTACCTCTCCTTGGTTTCAAACGGATTACATAAACTGGAAATATTTATTTTTTTAGTAAATTACTTCATTTAAAAGAAGAGAATTTCAGCTTCATAAAGAGAAATCTCTCGTATCTCTGTGACAAGTATTGACAGAGTTACAGTTCATTTTTCGGACGCGTTTCATAATGGACCTCACTGACAAAACGCGCATCATGTTTATTTTTCTTTATTTGACGAAAAGCACAACACTTTGTTTTTATTGTGAGTACCCACAAAAAAAAAAGACACTTAACAGGATCTAATAATGTACAGCACTTATATGTAAGATCAAAATCAACAGAGTAATTTGAGTCTCTTTTGCACTGATAAGGAAAAAAGTGAGCTGGTATCGCCGGCGATACCGCCGACCCCAGAGGGTTAAGATAGTGCTGGTTAAGGCCTTGTCCACACGGACACGGGTATTTTTATAACCGTGTCGTTTTTTACGCGGTTCGGCCGTTCGTCCACACCGAAGCGCAGTATCAGGTCACTGAAACCGAACAGTTTTGAAAACCCCTGCCAGGGTGAGGATTTTGAGAAACGCTGGTTACAGTGTTGTCGTGTAGACAGTAAAACCGGGGTTTTGCCTTGCGACGTCAGAGTGTGCGCCATTATCTGCTGTGTTTGACATCAGAGTGTGCGCCGTTATCCGCTATGTTTGACGTCAGATTGTGTGCCGTTATCCTCTCTTGACAGCACTTGATAGCGTGTTTTTGCGTTTTCATGTAAATGTAACGGAAAAGAAATTCATTATGAATTGTGCCAAAATGCCTGTTTTAGCTATAAAGCAATTTCATTGTTTGATGTTAATGTGTATTGAATACATCTGCACAGCAAAATCCCCAGTGTTAAATTAACACTCCTCAGTGTACATATGTGTCCACACTACAGGGTGTTAAAATTAACACTGAAGCAGTGTTGAAGTTAATGAGATAATTACGTGATTAATTAAGTGATGATTGAGCATTATTGAAGATACCTGATGTTAATAAGCAGAATCATTGAATGGAAGAGAACTGACTTCGAACCATTACACATTATTGCACGTATTATTACCAGTTTGACTTTATTTCTGTCATATCTACACACAGTCTTATTTAGGTTTAACAGAAGTTTAGATGGTAATGTTTTATGGAATGTTTCTTTTCATGTCACCATTATGGTGATCAGTGTTTACTTTAGTTGGGCTCTTGACCCTTTACTTTTTAATATAAGTTATTCTCCGGCTGCTCCAACTCTGTGTTTATAAAGCACATTTGTTCTGGCAAGAAAAACTGTGATTTGGGCTGTGTTTCCCGAAAGCCTTGTAACCCTATTGTGATCATACAAAACATTTATTGTTAAAGTTCTACGATCAAGTTAGGCTGAAGATGTTTACGGGAAACGCAGCCCAGGTCATGTGTCAATGAAATTTCAATCCTGTACTGTCTTGATTCATTGATCTCACCCATCATAATAAAATGATTATACAAACTTAATTTAGCATTACATTAGCTAATTCCAGTAGTGCTTTAATAATCTGAAGGTTTTAAAATCACACACAGACATCAAGAATCTACATATGAATCTCAACAATGGTGACAATCACACAAATGCTTTATGTTGCAGTTCATGATGGGATCCACCAATCAAAACACATCCATGCATTGCATCGTGAATAAATTATGCAGCTGAATTTTCCTGTAATTTGATTTTTTTTTTCTGTTTGCTTTTATTTTGCTGTTGTTTTGTTATGACTAAGTAGCTTGTTTTGTGATGTTCAGAGTTGATCTGTTTATTGCCAGTTTGTTTATTGTCACCATTGTTGAGATTCATATGCTGATTCTTGATGTATGTGTGTCTAAGCACAAAAGCTTCTGTGCACAAAATATATTCAAAATTGTTCATATTGCTGTTGGATCTCAAACAGTAGATTCTCAGAGCTTGGGCTACAATCACCAATACCAAAATGAGACATCAAGCATATAGTCAAAGATTTAAACTCCAAATGACATCAGTGAATCAGGTCACTACTGATGATAATGTCATCATCAAAACAGATTATGAGCAGGTCATGTTTTCTCTTGCAGTAACAAATGTGCTTTATAAACACAATGTTGGAGCAGTCAGAGAAAACCAACGTTGCAAAACAAATAGGGTTAAGAGCCCAACTAAATCAAACACTGCCCACCATAATGGTGACTTAAGAAAAATTCCATAAAACATTACCATCTAAACTTCTGTTGAATCTCAAGAACTTTTGTAGATGTATGACGAATAAAGTCAAACTAGTTAATAATAAGTGCAATAATGTGTAATGGCTCAAAGTCATTTGTAGTTATTGTGTTTCTCTTTCCTTCATTGATTCTGATTATCATTAGGTGTCACCACTAATGGCCAATCATCACTTAATTAATCACATAATTATCTAATTAACTTTAACACTGCTTCAGTGTTTTTTAACACCCTGTAGTGTGGACACATATGTACACTGAGGAGTGTTAATTTAACACTGGGGATTTTGCTGTGTGAGTAGAGGGGGTTTGGAGACACCTGCAGGTTATAAGTGATGTGAGAGATGTGTGACGTCAGCCATTTTTTTGTCAGTTCCAGCCGAGCTGTCGAGGTGAATGGCAGGTAAAATTTCTCTCCGGTCAATCGGTCATAGAAGTTTTATATATATATATATATATATATATATATATATATACACTCACCTAAAGGATTATTAGGAACACCATACTAATACTGTGTTTGACCCCCTTTCACCTAGCCTGGGAAAACCCAGACAAATTTAGATTTGCTCTGAAAGTTAGTCTGGCAAAGAGCTCATTCAAGCCCATTTCCAAATCCGTCGAAATCGAGGCACCAATCAGAAACGTTGGGGCGGGCTTTACACGATGACGACAGTGCTAGCTGAATCGACTGCAGGGCGGGATTTCCACTGAAGTGGTTTGGGGGAAAAATCACACGCTGGCTGCGCAGCGACGGTGAAGCAGATTTTGTTGCCTAGCTGCTACATTACAAAGATGGATGCCGCCGTGGATCATCACTCGTCCGAATCAGCTATCGCGTCTGTTTTAAGCGATTTGAACGTTTCCTTTTTCTTAAAAACCGAGCAAAGAATAACACTCGAAGATGTATCTCCGTCACTCTGCATACGTCATCTCCTTCTGATTGGTTTTAGGTCTAACCAGAGAAATTTGAGCGACGTCCGTTGGTGACGCCCCTCTGGAAATGATTTTTCTACGAAGCTTTGCCAGACCCTTACTCAGTTACAACTGAGAATGGTCTGGTTTTAACCAGGCTACCTTTCACCTTCAGAACTGCCTTAATCCTACATGGCATTGATTCAACAATGTGCTGAAAGCATTCTTTAGAAATGTTGGCCCATATTGATAGGATGGCATCTTGCAGTTGATGGAGATTTGTGGGATGCACATCCAGGGCACAAAGCTCCCGTTCCACCACATCACAAAGATGCTCTATTGGGTTGAGATCTGGTGACTGTGGGGGCCATTTTAGTACAGTGAACTCATTTTCATGTTCAAGAAACCAATTTGAAATGATTCGAGCTTTGTGACATGGTGCATTATCCTGCTGGAAGTAGCCATCAGAGGATGGGTACATGGTGGCCATAAAGGGATGGACATGGTCAGAAACAATGCTCAGGTAGGCCGTGGCATTTAAACGATGTCCAATTGGCACTAAGGGGCCTAAAGTGTGCCAAGAAAACATCCTGACACCATTACACCACCACCACCAGCCTGCACAGCGGTAACAAGGCATGATGGATCCATGTTCTCATTCTGTTTACGCCAAATTCTGACTCAAGCATCTGAATGTTTCAACAGGAATCGAGACTCATCAGACCAGGAAACATTTTTCCAGTCTTCAACTGTCCAATTTTGGTGAGCTCTTGCAAATTGTAGCCTCTTTTTCCTATTTGTAGTGGAGATGAGTGGTACCCGGTGGGGTCTTCTGCTGTTGTAGCCCATCCGCCTCAAGGTTGTGCGTGTTGTGGCTTCACAAATGCTTTGCTCCATACCTCGGTTGTAACGAGTGGTTATTTCAGTCAAAGTTGCTCTTCTATCAGCTTGAATCAGTCGGCCCATTCTCCTCTGACCTCTAGCATCAACAAGGCATTTTCACCCACAGGACTGACACATACTGGATATTTTTCCCTTTTCACACCATTCTTTGTAAACCCTAGAAAAGGTTGTGCATGAAAATCCCAGTATCTGAGCAGATTGTGAAATACTCAGACCGGCCCGTCTGCCACCAACAACAATGCCACTCTAAAAATTGCTTAAATCACCTTTCTTTCCCATTCTGACATTCAGTTTGGAGTTCAGGAGATTGTCTTGACCAGGACCACACCCCTAAATGCATTGAAGCAACTGCCATGTGATTGGTTGATTAGATAATTGCATTCATGAGAAATTGAACAGGTGTTCCTAATAATCCTTTAGGTGAGTGTACATATAAATAACTTTATTTTCCTTAAAAGTCAAGTATATCTCTAGAAATGTGTTTAAGATTCTTTTATTTCAAGTTGGAGTGATAAATATCACCAGTGACAAATAATTGGGTTTCATGTGTTATATGTCACATGTATATGGAATCTGTCGTATTTCTTTCCTTTCTGTATATTCTTTTGATTATATTTATATATGATTTTCAACAGTTTTGTGACCGAGGGACTAACAATTCATGCCTGTTTTGGTGTTTCCTCATGTATCTCCAAGTAGGATGTATTATTGTTTGTATAATGTTATGTTTTTTGTGTTCACGAAAGCATATGAAAAAAGAGTTCATAATCATGTCAAAGTCATTTATTGATTGTTAAATTAGCAGTTCCAGCCGAGCAGTCACGGTGTGGGTTTTGTGTTTATAGTTTTGTGTCTTGTTCCTTGTTCTTGTCTGTCACGTGATTCCCTGTTTGTCATGTGATCCTGCCATGTGTCTTGTCATTTGTTAATTGTTTGCTCAGTGTCCACAGGTGTTCCTTGTCTTGTTTATTAGTCTCCCCAGGTGTCTTGAATTACCACGCCCCCTTGTTATATTGTTTAGCCTGTCTGCTTGTGTATTTATACCTTTGTGTTTAAATTGTGGTTTGTCAGTCATTGTTGCTTGTAGCTGTTCCTGAGTTCCTTGTTCTTGTCCTGAGTTCCTTGTTCTGTTATTCGCCCTGGATTACCTGTTTCATTAAAATAGTGTTTGCATTTGGATTCTCTCTCCGCTTAATTCCTGCCTGTACGTTACAGAACGACGACCAGCGATGAATCCAGCAGCATTAAAGGGTAATCTCCGGCCAAGTAAGCGGCTCCGTCTGATTCTTATTCCCAGGATGGCTGCCGTCATGCCTGCCAAGTCTGAGTTTCTTCACGTCATGCCTGCCAAGTCTGAGTCTCTTCACGTCATGCCTGCCAAGTCTGAGTCTCTTCGCGTCATGCCTGATTCGCCTGATCTCCACATCATGCCTGCCAAGCCTGAGTCTCTTCATGTCATGCCTGTCAAGCCTGAGTCTCTTCGCGTCACGCCTGATTCGCCTGATCTTCACATCATGCTTGTTCAGCCTGATCTTCACGTTATGCCTGATCTTCATGTCATGTCTGTTCAGCCTGATCTTCACGCCTGTTCACGTGATCTTCACGTTTATTAGTCTCCCCAGATGTCTCGGATTACCACGGGGTTACAGAGGGGTTACATAGACAGAGATTTTTTTTAAACCGAGCATGTGTGGACGGGATTTTTTTTTTAAACGCAGGAGGAAAAACTCCGGTTATAAAAATACCCGTGTCCGTGTGGACAAGCCCTTAGTCAGTGTTGGTTAAGCTGGTACTGTTTAAACTAGTGCTGGTTAAGATATTCCTGGTTAAGTTGGGAATGGTTAAGCTGGTAATGTTTAACCCTCTGAGGTCGGCGCGATAGTCTCGCTTTTTTTCTTATCAGTGCAAAAGAGACTCAAAATACTCTGTTGATTTTGATTTTACATATTTGTGTTATACATCATTCGATCCTGTTAAGTGTCCATTTTTTTTGTGTATACTCACAATATAAACAAAGTATTGTGCTTTTAGTCAAATAAAGAAAAATAAACATGATGCTAGTTTTGCCTTTTCTCTGTCAGTGAAGTCCATTCTGAAACGCGTCCGAAGATTAACTGTAATTCCGCGAATACTTGTCATACAGGCATGAGTGTTTTTCCATAATGAAGCTTGAACTCTCTTCTTTTAAATGAATTCATTTATATAAAAAACAAATATTCTCAGTTTATGTAATCTGTATGAAAAGAGAGAGATGTCAGTATTTTTATTTCCAGCTCATTATACCTCAGTACGCGTTAATGTGCCACGCCCACGGAGAGCGCGCGGTATTCAAACGCAAATGATCTAAGGCAAGCCATGCAAACATGCCAACGCCCACCAGCTGGATTATAAAATCATGTTTAGTAAGTTTCTTACTACCGCTGTAAACACAGCGAATCCCCACGCTGTGAGGAATAATATTATCTAATAACCCTGGAAAATGTATCAGAAGTGCTGGTAGTTTCATTTCGAGGAGCAACGGATCCAGCTGATGTAGTAAGTCATTTATTCTTAAGTGCTTTGTTCTAATCGCGATATTGAATAGTGTCTATAAACCGCAAAAAGACTGTTTAAATATGAATTGCGTGTCTGTGTGTAGGCTAAATGATGAATGAACGGCACAGGCGCGCGCGCTTTGTTTAACGTTACTACAGTTATACAGCGTGTGTCTGTGCCGTTCATTCACTCTCGCATCTATTAGTAAACATGTTATTAAATTTACATGAACACATCCAAACTATATTGCTATAGCCTACTAAGATGAGTAAAAATAGACTGAAATATGTTGAAATAAAATGTCTGTATAAGCAACAAACTGCAAATTAACATGTATATGCTAATATATCATACACAATATGTTACAGACTAAATATGAATGTTTAGACAAGATTTTGTGATTAGTTTTGGATAGATTATATAGTTTTGACTGTAAAAAAAGACTACTGTCACATTAAATAGGTAAGCTTTTGTTCACCAATTTCTGCTCATGTTAAATATACTATAGTATGATGTTTTGTCAAAAATAAAGTAGGTATATTGAATTATCAACTAAGATGTTATTATAGTGTTTGTTCCAATATTCAAACTAATGAATCCTTACCTTTTTTTAATACGTATGATAAAATGTATACATTTTACAAAGAAAGAATACACTTGAAATATTGTTAAAATTGTAATTGTTGTTGTAATTGTAACCTATTTGTAATTGGTTACAATTTCTAATTGTAAAATATGTATATATAGATCATTTCTTTTGTCCTTGCATTCCTTGGGACCCTGTGACACATCTGTGTGAAGCTAATTAATATGCAGCTCATTATGTATGTGGCACATTATCCGGCCTTTGTCTTCTCAGGTGTGAACACGCCTCCACGCATATTGCCTTTCCAAACAAAAGGTGTCTTATAAAATTGAAATCAATGTATTGTTTTGTGTAAATGATTTGGCAGGATGATTTTCAGATCATTTTGAAGCAAAAATTCTAGGCAACAATGCCCATTAGTCAAAAGTCTTGTGGACACATATTTAGTATGTGTTTTGTGGCCTTATTTCAGACACTTTAAGTTTTAGTTTTTTCAATAACCATGCATAAACAATATTCTCTCAAAAATACAAACATGTACATACATGTTGCTCACATATTACGGTAGCCCCGTTTGTGCTATATAGAGTGAATTTACACCTTTGCCATTAACATGTTTATAAATAACTGAAAAAAGCACAAATGTTAGAGCATGTCAGAACACCTCCAGGACCCAGAAAATCCCTCAGACCCCAGAGGGTTAAACTAGTTCTGGATAAGATAGAGCTGGTTAAGTTGGTGCTGGTTAAGATAGTGCTGGTGCTGGTTAAGACAGTGCTGGTTAAGAAATACGAATGATACATGCGTCGGTGTACAAAGTCAATTGCGCTGGGTGCAAGATAGGGCCCATAGACTACTGATGTAAATGCTAATGATTATCAAATGATTAGACAAATAATCTACAACAAAATATCGCAGATATATCGGAAATTAGAATTAAACCATGGAAAAATATTTTTTATTCTTCATGAGTCACACCACATGAGGACGCTTCACATAGAATTTGATAAGCATTGGTCTTAAGAGTGCAAAATGTCAGTTTATAAAAGTTTATTGGATTGTGTTAATAAAGTCTTTGATAATGTTAGTTTGCCATCAGTCCGTTACAGTCTGAGACACAGATAACGGCTGATGGACTGATTTTCTGCTTCTGTAAAGTCAAGTTGTGTTTGGATGATTTACCTCTTTCACTGTGAGATCTTCAGCTTTAACATTTCTTTGTTTCTTTCTGTTATAATCACAGACATGAACAAAATATAATTATTCTTTGTGAAGATTACTAATAAAATACAAATTAGCCATTTTCTTCTACATCAGACCAAAACTGAACTTGTACAATCACTGACATTTTTTATTGAACTCACAGTATAAGCAGTATGAAGATGATGATGAAGATGATGATGATGAATAATCCTCCAGATAACGCTGTGATCACAATCACATTCCTACCAGCAACATGGTGAACTGAAAGAGGAAGATCATCATGATTAACTCTCCAAACTGATGAATGATGTGAAGATACAGGAGTGTGTTAATAAAAGCTTCACCTGTGACAGTTACAGCGTCTGATCTCTGAGATCCATGTTGATTGTGAGCCTGACAGTAGAAGCGTCCACTCTGTAGTGCACTGAAACTCTGTCCAGATCCAACAGCTGAGGTTTCATTCTCCTTAAACCAGCTGAAGTTCAGAGCAGGAGGGTTTGAGTCACTGATGCAGTTCAGAGTCACTGAATCTCCCTCCACTATTACACCAGATCCAAGCATCAACACTGAGACGTTCCTGGGACGGTCTAAAGACAACAATTAAAATTCAATGAATATTAGAAAATGATGAATTTGGATGTGAACAATATGCAGGTGATCATTAACTCACACATGACGTTTAAAGTCACAGCATCAGAGTATTTGTCTCCATGTTTATTGATGGACTTGCACTTGTATTCTCCACTGTCATCAGAGCTGATCTTTGAGATGTTGTAGATTCTTCCAGATCCTACAATCGTTCCTCCTTTAAACCAGCTGAAGTTCAGAGCAGGAGGGTTTGAGTCACTGATGCAGTTCAGAGTCACTGAATCTCCCTCCACTATTACACCAGATGGACTGATGGACACTGAGAGGTTCTTTGGAGGATCTAACAGAAATATACAAAAACATTAAAAATCAAAGTAAATTTGACATCACTGACTCATTATTTCAGCAGATGGACTGAGATAACAGGATTCAAGATCCACAGATGTCAGGTAGTATTTACAGAAAATTCAGCATTTATTTATGTGTGACTGATTCTTCTCGCATTGTTTTGATCCAGCGTCAGCGATAGGCGCTTGTGCTAATAAAATATGCTAAAGACCGCAGCTACTGTTACATATATTTAAGTTATATAGCAGCAGTTATATAGTAGTCTCCAACCCCAATCAAACACCCCTGAACAACACAACAAAACCCCCCGAGTTAAATTAACAAGTCAAGTGATGATTGAGCATTAGTGATGAACACCTGCTGTTAACAAGCAGAAACACTGAAGGAAAGAGAAACACAAGAACTACAACTGACTTCAGACACAGCCTTAGATGAAATCAACTGAAGAGAAAAGAAGACATTAAATCTGAAGATTTCAGCAGAGGAGGATTAAACAACTCCACAAACAGCATTACCAGCTTCACTTATTACTAACCAGACTGACTTTATTTCTGTCAGACATCTACAGAAGTTCTTATTGATAATTAACAAAGATTTAGATGTTGGTGTTTAATTTAAAATAATAGTTTGAAGTCCCCATTATGGTGATCGGTGTTAGATTTAGTTGTGCTCTTGATCCTTGACTTCTGTTAATTTAGTTCTCTTTCAGCAACTGCAGTTGTGTTTTAACTAAAACACTTGTATGTTGTAAAGAAAAGAGATCAGTTGAAGGAGATTGTTTATGATTTATGGTTGATTGATGAAATATGAGAACTACAATACATAAACACAATAAGGTGAACAAAGATAATTTCATGTGCTAAAATATTTATATGTAAGCATTTTCCGGGCTTTCAGACACACATCAACACTCATCATGCAAACATCAACAATGGTGACAATCAACAAATAAAATAATTCTGCTGCATAATTTATTTGTGCCGCAATGCATGCTGGGAGCCATAAATGAGTTCTGTATGAACTCATCATGCACTGGGGCATCTTACCATTGTTGAATTTTATATGCTGATTATTTAAATGTATTAAGGATACAAGTCCTGATCAATGATTATTCTTCAGATGCAATAAGGGAAGGTAAGCCACTTCATGATGATCTTACCATAAATATGTATTTAACTAGCCTGGCAAGCCAGACCTATCAAGATGTTAGGTCTGGGAACACACAATTGGCCTACCTCAATCCGAGGGGCGGGATAAACAGTTGTCCTTCAAATTCCCTCTGCACGCAATAGGACAGCGCTACAACCAACCAGAGCAACGGACGGCTGTGGCTGAGTGAGTCCCATGCGTTTTCCCACCAGCGGATAGTTGATAGGCCTATATTAAACTTTTGCCGTATCCGGTCGTCAAAACTCCGAACACATCTTCCTTTTTTTAAGAATGACTTAAGTGACGTTTTCTTAACTCCAAGTCATCCAGTCACGGCCAAAGCCGATTCGAAAGACCGCTGTTCGCCAGCAGCATCTTCTTTGTTTTCAAGTAGCAGATCACCTATGGAAATCACGCGGAACCGTCACAACTCTGCCGTCATTATGTTAAGCCCGCCCACCAACTCTATACACGATGTGATTGGCCTGACCAGAGTTTGGTTTTTCCAGCTCGAGTGCCAACGGAGAGTTGCTAGACCACACTTTGCTGCAAAATATTTTTTGCTTCCGCTAGGGTGCGTCTAGATTTCTAGGCTAGTATTTAACATCATTTGATCTGAAAGTGTTTTCTGAACACACTGTTAAAGCAGCAAGATAAAACTATCAAGGGTAAAGAGCCCAACTAATGGAAACACTGATCACTTCAAATGTTAGTTTCTCTTTCCTTCAGCGATTTTAATCATTAACATCAGGTGTCAATACTAATGCTCACACTGAGCGCTGTTAATAAAAATAATAAAACACAGGGGATTTTGCTGTATACCATCCAACTTTAACCTTGTTTAAATCCTGGTTTAGACTGAACGATTTTAGCCATCCTATAATATCATTACAAATCACACTGTGCAACATTGATCTATTAAACTTGGATACGACATGTATGTAGACTGTACAATGATGACACCTATTGACTCGTAGGCTACGATGCAAGTTTCTACAGAAGAATAAAACTTCATCAGCATGTGAAGACAATGATGAATCATACTTTGGCAGTTGTAGTTTTTATGTTTGCTGAAAAAAGAGGAAGCGGCGAAAGAGGAAGGGAAAAGCTTGAGGTTAGCAATTTTAGTGCCATGTCGGCAGTGGTGGAAAGAGTACTGCAAAAACATACTCAAGTAAAAGTACCATTACATTCCAAAAAATGTAGTGTGAGTAGAGTAAAAAGTACTTGTCCAAAAAACTACTTGAGTAAGAGTAAAAAAGTAGCTTATTTAAAAGTACTCATGAGTAGTGAGTAGTGAGTACTGAGCTGCGGATTCTACCCCTTATAATAAACACTGTGCACTACAATTTATAAATAAAAAAAAATTGCACATACTGTAATTCACATTATATTTTGTTCTTTGTCAGAAAGATTGAAGAATATCTATCATCCATCTTTTTAAAATGCATCAAATCAGTACACTCATCACCATTTAAATCATATTATTTGGGGGGGAAAGCATTTAAAATTAGGCGAAAAGCCACTGGGCCTGAGCATGCTACTGTTGCACATAAAATATCAATACTCATAACTGTGCAAAGAATTCAAAAACCTTTAGAAACTCATATGATAGTTCAGCATCACACACCATGAGATGGGATAAATAGAGAGATTAAAAAATACCCAATTTCTCTCCAAAACGGTACCAATGTTAGTGTTTTGATAAATGAGAATCACTAATATTATCAGATTACCTCACCTAATGCACTGAAAAAGGCTAAGATAGTGAGCTAACACTAATTACACACTTTAATTCCATGCTATTAAATATGTTACAATTTAAACGTAAATGCACATTGTTCTAGAAGGGTGGCATCATCCCTTACATTTTACACGGCTACATTTACTCACATTGTAATGTTGATAATATAATTTATAAGGAAAATTGTGCATTAAATAGGGAAGTTATATCCAGGAAACTTTTACAAAAGAAACAAACAAACACACACACACACACACACACAAATGCATGTCTCTTTGTAGTCTCGCGAAGCTGTTTTATCAGCAGCATCCACACACAAAAAAACAAAAGTTCAACATGAAAAATGTTTTTGCGCAAGTGCACTTGCCAAATGAAGACGGATTGTATAATGGATCAATCAAAAAACGTTGTTTATTAACGAGCTGTAGTCACGCACTGACAGAAATGCAGTTCAAGTTAACGCCATGGTTCATAGAGTGCACTGATTCTGAGTCTGGCGGCATGGCGAGCGCGAGACGCGGCAGTGCACAGATCGTGACGCGCGTCTCTCTATAGCCTAAAGCCTGGTTCACACGGGACGATTTTAAAATTGTCGGCCGATTTTCCAAACCTGAGAGACCCCACACACGGCGATAAAAAATCACGGGTCTAACAGTGTGGTGCGCAGCCACACGGCAAAATCAACACATCACACACAAACCGATTTGACTCCCGAGCATTCCCTGTTCAGACGGAAAATCTCGCAAAATCCCTCGAGATCAAACGTAACTTCAGAGTAAACAATCATGGCGGACGAAGAGGATGCAGTGGCGATAGTTTGTAGTTTGTTTTTAACCGAATCCATCTCCGACGTCCACCAGACTTTCTGGTGCGCCATGCCGCCGGCTGTTTTGATTTTGTTTCCCGGTGCTTCCTCTGCGCCTCGTCACCTCGCTTTCTGATTGGCTACACGCCACAGTCCACAGGCTGCGTCCTCGTTTGTCCCCGGGGGACACCACACACCAGGAGAAATCGGGCCAAAATAATCCAACATGTTGGATATCCCCGATTTGAGATCGGAGCAGTCCCGACGTCCTTCCGAGCAGATGAGAGCACTCTTAACACACCACACACGGCAGGAATATCTGATCAGATTATTTTACGATAATCGGAGCATCCTTAAGACTGTCGGAAGGGGTAAATCGGGGCTAAAATCGGCCTAATTATCCTGCCGTGTGAACCAGGCTTAATGTGATTGTGAAGTAAATGGGAGCGGGAATTCACCGCATTATGAACTCGTCACGCACAGTGCTTGAAGTGGGAAAAGAAAGGTGCCGGTACTCTCTTGCATTGGCAAATCATGACATTTGAGATTTCTACAGTGAAAAACAAAACTTATAACAAAACTTATTGTTATTTATTAACAACATAAATGTATAAAAACAAGTCGTGCGTGTGTGCACGTGCGTGCGAAAACGGAACTCCTCCAAGTCTGCAAGTCCAAAAATACATTTAGATTACTACATTTTAATTAAATGCATTTATGGTGAGATTATTATATTTTCATGTCAATCTGTGTTTTGACCACGAACCATGAGCTGTCACTTTAATTCAGCGCATGCAGCACAGCAAAAATAGACTCGGAACGATCACTGCACTGCTGTAGGCCTATACGCACAGCACCAGGAGCGCATTGACGGACCGCATGCGCGTGCAGTGTGAAAGTTTGAACCTGTTAACATGGGTGCGGAAGAAATACGCACTGCATACGCACTGCAAACGAAGTATATCAACGGGCGTGACACTGGCGCTTTTTCTATCAGTGGTCGAGTAACGGCTACATGCGAGAAGTAGCGGTACGCAAGAAAAAGTGCAGGTACGCTTAAAAGTAAAATGTAGAAGTGCCGGTACTGCGTACCGGTGAGTACCGCCCCACTTCGAGCACTGGTCACGCAATACCCCAACCTCAGACCAAATGTTAGGCCCTGTAGACAGGCCAGCTTATATAAATATCATATTAAGCAGAAATGTGAAATGTACCTTAGCATATTAGAGGAAGACGCTGATATCTGGATTGAATTGATGCGTGAAGAATGCACTTCCACAGCAGCACAATTGGTAAGTGACAAGGTTTTATGGAGTTATAGTAAAGTTGATGGAGTTATAGGCTAATGTTACCGCTACAGCTACCGTGATGTCTTACCTGGAGATTCAACCAGACAAAATATGTCTGGAAACAACACCTCCGGCCATTTGGTTGGGTCATTGATCCAGTTTTGAATTAAATAAGGGAAATCATAATGTACTGCAGTTAATTTTGCAATGTACCGTTCCCGGTCGGCAGGCGTCAATGACATGAAATACGACATTTTGTCATTCAAATACACACGACGTTCGCGGTGTTTTCCCCCACGCCGACCACGCCCCCCAACTATGACTAGATGCCGACTGTATCTATCACGACGTGTGTTCGCGTGATGTTGTTGGTTACCTAGTAACGAACGTATGGTGGCCGAGAATGTTCCGTCAACTTCCGTGTGTTCGCGCATCTTTGTTGCCTAGTAACGAACGCAATCTGGCCGAGATACAGACGCGCTGGTGGCAGGAAACTTCACTTTGTGTGCCTGCGCCTCGTATACAACGTTATATATAAAGCTTGCAGGACAACTTGGTTGGCATTGCCTTTTCAGCGTGAGAAATACACGGTGTGGCGTGTGAGCGTGTGAACGTACTCGGTTACTAACGTAACCTCGGTTCTCTCTAGAGAGTATCTCTCGTACTGCGTATTATCTTACGCTATGGGGAACACAATGCAACACGCCGTGCGTACTGGGATCCGACACCAAAGTCCCAAGGGCAGTAGCCCGGGGCTCATATAGTACATAATCACCATAGACTCACAGAGAGTCGGAGAAGAGAGGCTGCAAGCATCATCCCCATGAAATAGCATCCTTCAGGAGCTAGTTATGTTGACAGTGTCTCACGCAGACAGGGTGAACGTGTTCAGCCTGAACTGGGTAGCAGTACGGGTTATTCTACACCCATGAAGCTGTTCTATCGATCAGATGAGCGATGCACAAGCAAAACTCAGCAGTCTGCGCCGTCGCGGCGGGGCAGATAGTACTGAATCTCAGACCGACAACAGCTTGGCCTGTAAGGCGGGAACCTCTAGGTTGTAAAACCTTATAAATGTAGACGGCGAGGCCCAGCCTGCCGCCATACAGATATCCTGCAAGGAAATCCCGCTAGACCACGCCCACGACGAGGCCATGCCTCTCGTGGAGTGCGCTCTGACACCCAAAGGACACTGCAGGCCCTTAGAAGTGTAAGCCAGCGCTATGGCATCGACTATCCATCTGGATAGGCTTTGTTTTGATGCGGCCAGTCCCTTGGAGCGTCCGACAAACAAAACAAAGAGCTGCTCGGTCTGTCTGAAGACAGACGAGCGGGACACATAAGCTCTCAGTGCCCTGACAGGGCAGAGGAGACTCGCATCCTCCTCCTCATCATGAACCGGGAGGGCGCACAGGGAAATAACCTGGGCCCTGAACGGTGTGTTGAGGGATTTTGGCACGTACCCGTTTCTCGGTTTGAGTATGACTCTTGAGTCATTAGGCCCAAACTCCATACATGACGCGCTTCCTGAAAGCGCCTGTAAGTCCCCTATGCGCTTCACTGAAGCGAGAGCCATAAGAAACACCGTTTTGAAAGACAGATGTTTCATGTCTGACAAATGGATTGGCTCGAACGGGGCACCTTTCATGGCTTCCAAAACCGTAGAAAGGTCCCACACAGGGACTGAGGGGGGTCTGGGAGGATTCAGAGGTCTCTCCTCACCGGTATAGGGCATGGGGCAGTGCTGGTCAGCCGCATTAGGACTGGGAACCAAATCTGGTTCGTCCAGAGCGGAGCCACGAGCAGCACTGGGCATCCGTTTTCCCTGATCTGTTCCAACACTTGAGGCAGGAGCGAGACGGGGGAAAAGCATAGAGGGGGCAGTGGGGCCACACGTGGGCCAGCGCATCCCTGCTCTTGGAGACGCGAACAGGTCCACCTGCGCTCTGCCGAATGTCTCCCACAGCAGTTGGATCGTCTGCGGGTGCAGCGACCATTCTCCTGCTGGGACATTGTTTCTGGACAGTCTGTCTGGTCCCAGATTCAGGTGACCAGGCACATGCGCTGCTTTTAGCGAAAGCAGGTTGTGCAGAGCCCAGACCAGGAGGCGTTCCGTCAGCCTGTAAAGGTTTCGGGACCTGATACCTCCCTAGTGATTTATGTATGCCACCACTGACATGTTGTCCGACCGGACCAAGATGTGGTGGCCTCTTATCTGGGGACAAAAGCGCCGTAGCACGTTGTCGACTGCCAGCATCTCTAGACAGTTTATGTGTAGAAGCCTTTCCCGTTCTGACCACTGGCCAAAGAACGGTCTGCCCTCGAGCAGCGCTCCCCATCCCGAGGTGGAGGCGTCCGTGGACACCACCTTCACACTCGAGGAAGTCCCCAGACTCACGCCTGACTGATACCAGTCGGCTATTTTCCAAGGTTCCAGAGCCGAAACGCATTTCATGTCGACCTTGAGGCGAAACAGACCAGAGGTCCATGCCCGGGGCGGAACTCGCGCTTTCAGCCACAACTGCAGTGGGCGCATGCGAAGCAGGCCCAGCTGAAGTACTGAAGATGCTGATGCCATCAGGCCCAGCATTTTCTGAAACCTTTTGAGCGGGACTATAGAGCCGCGGCGGAAGGATTTCGCGGCGCGCTGAATGTCCAGTCCGCGCTCCGGCGACAGACGTACTGTCATAGACAGCGAGTCCAGCACTGTTCCCAGAAAAGAAATTTTCTGGCTGGAAACA
The DNA here is from genome assembly GCA_030770095.1 of Gila robusta. Taxonomy (NCBI): domain Eukaryota; kingdom Metazoa; phylum Chordata; class Actinopteri; order Cypriniformes; family Leuciscidae; genus Gila; species Gila robusta. Next base: position 160,030 of record JAVALU010001965.1, read on the forward strand.
GCGAACTCTTCGCCCAATTGACTGTGAGACCCAGATTCTCGAGATGCTCGAGTAATGTGGTTCTGTGTTCTATGGGCTCTGAGTGCGATCGAGCTAGAATCAGCCAATCGTCCAAGTATTTCAAAACTCGCATGCCCGTCTCAGGGCTGCGAGAGCCGCGTCCATGCACTTCGTAAATGTACGGGGCGCTAGGGACAGGCCGAACGGCAGGACTGTGTATTGATATGCCTGGCCCTCGAAGGCGAATCTCAAAAATCGCCTGTGACGTGACGCTATTTGTATTTGGAAATAGGTGTCTTTCAGATCTATTGACATAAACCAGTCTTCCTGGCGAACTTGCGCAAGGATTTTCCTGGTTGTCAGCATCCTGAACTGGCGCTTCACAAGCACTCTGTTCAGCTGTCGCAGATCTAGAATGGGTCTGAGACCCCCGTCTTTTTTCGGTACCAGAAAATATCTGCTGTATAGCCCCCCTTCGCTCTGAGCCTGAGATAAAGGTTCTATGGCCCCTTTGCTCAGTAGTTTCGCTATTTCGGCTCGAAGTAGATGAGATACTTCGTCGTTTACCGTGGTTTCGACTCGCGCCGTGTAACGGCGGGAACGTCGAGCAAACTGTAGCGAATAGCCTCTTTTTATTGTGTTCAACACTCATTCTGATACCCCGGGAAGCTTTGCCCACGCATCTGCGTGAATAGCTAGAGGTAGAATGAAATCTGGGCTCTGGCCGCTGCATAGCGGCGGCCGCAGAGCTTCGGTGTGCTGAGACATAAACACTGTGTTTATAGTGTGCGAGGCGGGGGGCGCGCCGATCACGGCGGGCAGCCTGGTCGCGCTCGGTTTCTCTATAACAGATTGTGGAGAGAGAGCGAGCGGGACAAATCCCGTGGGGTTGAGCGTGTTTGTGAGGGAATGTGGGCGCGGGACAGCGGGCACACTCACTGCACTGAGAACACCGTCAGCTTGTGCTGACTGAATGTGTGCTGGTTTCGTTTTTACAGAAACCATGGGACACGCATCGTGTAGTGTTTGTGGGCACTGTGACGTGGGCACATTCACTACATTTTTCGCACAATCGACATGAGTCGATTTTATTTGTGCTAGCCCTGAATTGTGGCGGGCTGTGTCTGTGTGTGGGAATGGGCACTGAGACGTGGGCATTCTTACAACACTCATAACACCATCGGCCGTGGCCGGAACACCAGAAAATAAACTCTTTATTGGATTTATCTGGGTAGCCGTAAGAACGGCTTTTGTGTGCAGGCAAGCGGGCAAACGAACCGGCTTGTTGACTGCTAAATACGCTGGAACAGTCACATCGCATGGAACTGGACGAGCAAATCGTTTCGGTGAAAATCCGGCCGCAGCGGGATCTGAACACCGTCGCTTTCCTAGGAAGGCTTTGGGACCTCGGGCTTGATCTCAATCCTCGGCCGGGGCCCCCGCTGAGGGGGGCGGCGTGCGGCAGAGCGAGAGCGCGGTCTCTGTTCTCGGGCCTGACGGCGCTGAGAAGCGGCGGCGGTGGGGTGGTGCAGGCTGCGACTGGGAGCTCCGGGCAGACGGCTGTTTCGAGCGACCTGCTGCGGAACTAGAGCGCTTCGGGAGGAAGTGCTTCATCGCCTGTGATGTCTTTTGAACCTCTTGGTATCTGTCCGCGAAATCCTTGACGGCAGATCCGAAGAGGCCAGCTGATGAAATGGGCGCGTCGAGAAACACAGCGCGCTCTGAATCCGTCATCTCAGACAGCGTCAACCATAGGTGTCTCTCAGCCACGGTGAGAGAGGCCATGTTCCGCTCCATCGCCTGTGCAGCAGATTTCGCAGCGCGTAGAGCCAGGTCCTTAGCGCTCCTTAAATCCGCGACGCTGATCGATTCCATGCCTTCCTCGTCCGTTTTACGGAGAAGGTCGGCCTGGAAGATCTGCAGGATGGCCATTGTGTGCAGCGCTGACACAGCTTGTCTGGCGGCGGTGTAAGCGCGAGGCAGGCTTTGGATGGCAGCACCGTCTGAGCTCGCCGTCCAGCAGTGGGCGGGCAGAGATGCGATGCTACCGCTGCTTCCACTGGAGGAAGAGAAAGGTACCCTCTATCTTTCGCACTGTCCACAGTGGAGAATGCAGCAGAGACAGAGGTACGTATCCTGGGCGTTCCAAGACCTCGCGACTTCTTCGTGAAGCTCAGGAAGAAAAGGCGCGGGTCTAGAGTGTGACGGCGCGTGGTCCTTTTTGAGGAAGCATCCGTCCAGTCGGTTGCGCGCAGGCTGCGCGGGCGCCTCCCAGTCGAGGCCGAGGTTGTCGACGGCTTGAGAGAGCAGACGCATCAGCTCTGATTCAATGCCAGCCCGTTTCCCAGAAGGCTCGCGGGCAGTGGGGGAGGTCCACGGAGCTCGCCCAATCCTCACTGTCTGAAGCCAGGATAGAACAGGCCTCGGCTGTTTCGTCGATCTCAATGGCGGAAGCGGCGGCAGACGGCGGCCGTTGTCCGTCGGTGAGCGACTCGAGCGATGCCGGCGAAGCTGGCGGGCGAACCTGCGAGCTTTGGCGGGCAGGAGAAGGCTCGGGACCGCACTGAGCACTGCGCTTTTTACGGCGCGGCGCTATAGCGGGCTGAAGTGCAGACTCTGAGAATGATGCCAGGCGAGTCCTCAGAGTCACCATAGGCAATAGCTCACAGTGAGGGCATCCGCCGTCGACGAGAGCGAGAGCCGCATGATCCTCACCCAGGCAAGAAACGCAGATGACGTGACGGTCCCCGTCGCTGAGTGTGGCTCGGCACGAGCCGCAGGATCTTTGCATCTTTAAAAAGACGCAGCTCTTTTAGGAGAGAGAGAGATAAACAGTGAGAGTGTGAGTCGCAGCGGCGAACACACACTCTAGCAATAAAAGGATATGGACGCCGGAAAGCGTAGCAGGTACGGCGGCTGAAGGCGGCGAGGTGATGGCCAGCGGGGCTCGTCCCGCAGAAGGCTTTCTGTCAACGGCGCGGCTTCTCACTCCGGATCCAGCGATGCAGTATTGCTTCGCTGAAGAGATGAAAATCAGTTTGTATCAGCCTGTCGAGCTACTTTTATAGGCCGAGGCCACGCCTATTTTGGCGGGACGTGACGTAAATGGGCGCGAAGTGCCCCCATTGGGTATCACGTCACGCAGGGCCTCTCTCGATAGGCTGCTGCTGTTGCCACAGGTCAGCCAATAGGCACGCGAGCCGCCTTGCCTATGTCTGCATGCTGTCGCAACGCGTTTTACATTAATGAAAAATTAAGGATAATTTTTGGCTTCAATATCTCGTGGAAAAGAGGTTTTCCTCATAGCGTAAGATATTACGCAGTACGAGAGATACTCTCGTAAGAGAACTGGTTGAATTGCGTGTGTCTCACGGCCAATGCGTGAGACTCGAGAACCCTGCTAATGCTAAATCATCACTCAATTAGTCACTCAATTATCTCATTTACTTTAACACTCTGTAGAGTGGGACCATATGTGCTCTGAGCAGTGTTGATTTAACACTGGGGATTTTGCTGTGTATCTGAAAACTAAAAATGTCAAATGATGTGTTTGTGAGAAAGTAAGTACAATACTGTATATTCTGATAGTTTATGAACTGATATGCTTTTAAAGGGAAAAACTAGAGTTAGAATTAGAATCACAAGTATTTTAAACATGTTTATTTGCCCCTGCAGAGAGGATTTGTTTTATCTTCCATTTATTTATTTTTTTGAATTGCTATGTTGTTGGAGATTAAAACATTCTGGAAGTTTCATTATTATTATGTCATGGTTCTTTACATAATCAGTGCATTGATGGTTTTTTAAATAACTAAAAAATATAACTTTGTGAAACTTAAAAAGTCTCTCCAGTGACATTATTACTGCTGCTAATTGGATGTTTTGACATTGCTGAAACTTTTAGACATCATTGCAGTGCTGCAGTTTACACATTTAAATGACCCCTAAAAATCAACAGAGCAGCTGCCAATTTACCAATGGTTACATTTACCCTACTGATTTTTGCAGGACATTTACGGGAAAACTGCCCTCAATTTGACTGACAACAGCCGAAGTGTTATTTCATGATATGCATCTATAAGTGGTTTTCAAGCCTGCTGATCATGACATGACCATTTGCTGAAGTAACAATGACAAGCTTACAGGAGGAGTCACTAATCAAAGTGACAATCTAGTGGACAAATCTGAACTATTGGTCTTTTATTCTAAATGTTTATGTTAAATAAATTCAGTTCCCTGAGAGAAATCAAAGTATCCACTAAATAAAAATCCAAAACAGTTATTTTAAACATAACAAAATGCTAAGTCCTATACTGTTTAATTCTACATGGTGAACTTAACGGCCCCTTGTGTAATTTCCAGTAAAACAAACTGCAAACAAAAAAAGCAAACAAATAGATAGAGAAATAGCAGTTTGGACTGTGAGGGTCACAGAGGCGGGTATAAATCTGACATGCTGCAGGTACGCACACACACACACACACACACAGACAGACACGATGGAGGTGAAGCTGCTGTCTCTGACACTTGTTCTTCTCTCCTCACCCCTCCTCACACTGTGTGATCCGCTGTGAGTATTAAACACACCGTTTGTTCATAGAGTTACTAATAATGTGTTTTTAAGATTTCAAACGCTGTGATTTGATCTCCTCAGGTTTGTTCTGTTAGCTCCTAATTTGCTGAGAGTGGGTTCCTCAGAGAACGTGTTTGTGGAGGCTCAGGATTACTCTGGAGGAGCCCTGCACGTGAGGATCTCAGTGAAGAACTTCCCAAAGAAAGATGTGGAGATGCTGTTCAAAACAGTAACACTGACTGCAGAAAAAAATTTCCAGATCGTTACTGATATAAAGGTGATGCTACTGTATGTAATTTACAGTAGGTGTAATTCATTATCTACACAGCAAAAACTCCAGTGTTAAATTAACTCTCCTGCCACAGCAAAACTTCCAGTGTTAAATTAACACTCTGAGTGTGGACTCATATAAACACTGAAGCAGTGTTAAAGTAACACTGAAGCAGTGTTAAAGTTAATGAGATAATTAAGTGAATTATTGAGTGATTATTGAGCATTATTGAAGACACCTGATGTTAACAAACAGAATCACTGAAGGAGAAAACTGTAATTTTAAGTTACCATTATAGAGATCAGTGTTTGCTTTAGTTGGGATCTTGACCCTAAATAGTTTACTTTAGATTATGTTTGGCTGTTGTACGTGAGTTATGACAGCCATTTGAACTTATTGAAAAGGTGAATCTGATGGTGGTGGTTGTGTTTTACATAATCATTATATCACAGTCATATGATCTGAATCGCTGTACTCATATATAGGCCAATTTCTCAGTTAGGTTCACATTAATTGATTATAACAGCACTGTCCTTGTATGGCATCATATTTTTGGCCTTTCCAATTAAACCAAATGATCAAAAAAATAAAACTTCAAAAAAAATTTATGTTGGCACACACAGACATCAAGAATTAGTGTATGAATCTCAGCAATGGTGACAAACAGATCACCTCTGAACATAAGCTCATTATTTATTCATGCAGCAATGCATGATGGCAACCATGAATGAGTTTTGATTGGTGGCACCCAGAATGCACTGCAACATGCTTTATAATTGTCACCATTGTTGAGATTCACAGGCTGATTCTTGATGTCTTTGTGTCTAAAAAAACTGAACCGATTAAAAAAATATATATTTTGTATATGAGACGTGTATAAAAATTTATTTGGATTACTTTGTAAAAGTTTAAAACACTATGCTGTACAATAATAGTGCTGCTATAATTGATAAAGTAAACCTAATTTGGTCTATCTAATAGTTCAGGTCATATGATTGTTAAATAATGATCATGTTTAAACACAACCAACAACATCAGACCACCTTTTCTATTTGTTCATCTGGCTGTTATAACTCACGTACAGCAGCCAAACAAAATCTAAAGTTAATGATTTAAGGGTCAAGAGCCCAACTAAAGCAAACACTGATCTCCATAATGGTGACTTCAAATTATGTTTTTCTCCTTCAGTAATTCTGCTTGTTAACATCAGGTGTCTTCAATAATGCTCAATCATCACTCAATAATTCACTTAATTATCTCATTAACTTTAACACTGCTTCAGTGTTAATTTAACACTGCTTCAGTGTTTATATGAGTCCACACTCAGGGTGTTAATTTAACACTGGGGATTTTGCTGTGTGGGAGTTTGTTTGTCTCCACACTCAAGAGTGTTAAATGAACACTGAAACAGTGTTGAAGTTAATGAGATAATTAAGTGAATAATTGAGTGATGATTGAGCATTATTGAAGACACCTGGGGCCTGATGTATAAACGTTGCGTACGCACAAAATGGGTATAGAAATATGCATACGCATTTTTCCACGCACATATCGGGATTTATAAAAAATAAACTTGGCGTAAATAAGTGCGCACCGTAAGGATGCTCTTGACCGTGCGTACGCACTCTTTTAGAAGAGTATGTGTTTTGGCGACACCGATGGTGAGCTGGAGTTAAATGTCTTTTTGGTCACTTTTAGACAGAATAGCTAAAGAAAATTATACATATACAGAAAGATAATACAAATATAATTTCACAATCCAAGCCTATCACATGAAGCAAACATCCATCCCTTCTTAAATGTCCGCGCCAGCGAGCGCGTTTGGCTGTTTAGTGAAACTGACGCATAGCATAACGCATCTAAAACCGTAAATCTTCATTATAAGTCCTAATCATAAATACAGTTCATGTTCACAATAATAGTTTAAATAATTAAAACAATGATTTAAACTTTGTTTTACTTCTGTTGTAAAGATTTAGATTAAATATGCCATTCTGATTAATGTAGTTAAACACTTAAATTACATGAAATCATTACTGAGAAGTTACAACATTTTTTATATTCAATAAATAGAAATATTTGTTGTGGATGCAATGCTTTCGAACACTTTTCCTCTTGCATGCTATGTTTTAATGTTTTAACTAAAGAGATAATTGCTTATCATGATAATAGCAGATTGTCTGAGAAAATGGTTTCGTGCAAATAATGCACAACAAGGTCTATCTGTTTCCATTAAAAACATAAATCAATTAAAAATACTCTTTGGCCAGTGGAAAAGATTAAGAAAAACTTTCTACGAAATGTATTCTATACTATTTGATTTATTTATTCAAAAACAAGGATAGGCTACTAGTTTTTATTAAAGTAAAAGCACACTTTTGATGGACAAAATTAATATGATTTCACACAAAAAGTGCCCAATGTCTAGTGTGTTTTAACAAGAACTGCAGTATGTCAGAAAAGAAAATGAAGACTAACATAAAGAAAATAAAATTTTATAGAAAATGTACCCATTAAACTTGTTTTTAATTATTCAGTTTGGGCTTTGAACAAACTTCAAATATGTTTATGACCAACTTCTAAAAACAAATTTTACAAAAGTCTTTGTAAAGAAATGCTTGCTTATACAGCCTGGGAGCCGCTGTTGTGACGCTGTACAAACGCTTCCAGTGTGAATACTTGCGCGCGTCTGCAGCTGCAGTGACGATGTAGTTGCGCTGACGTGCTGCTCACGCGCCGCTCATGCTTGCGGTGTGAAACGGCCGTAAAAGTCCTCCTCAGTATTTTGTTCCAATCACTTGGATTTGCTAATTAGCAGTTTTTCAGTCAGGGGACAGAAATCAGCTGAAATCAACTGTCAATCAGTTCATGGGTGGAATAAACACATGGCAGGACATCTACTTTTTTTCTATGTCTACTCTTCTACTATACACCTCTGTCCACAACGCTGCTATTGGCTGTTCACCATGGCCAAAGAGCACGCTCAGTTTAAACACATGGCAGGACTTCTACTTTCTGATCCCTGGACTAGGCTATACACCGCTGGTTATAAGCAATACAATTGTGTTGTCAGTTCAGTTAGGTTGAATAGCTTCAGTCCTGGCAGTGTTTTACACACCTGGCAACCTCAGGAATGGCGTAGTTTCCAGACGTCATCCCTTTCAGATTTATCTTCTCTGATGAAACTGTGATGCTTTGTGGATTCTTCAGAAACAGAGAAATCAGCATTAACACTGTGTAACATCAGTGCAAATGCTCATTACAGCTGAAATTAGGGCTGGGTGATATATGTATCTTGCTATGGTTCATTTTAGGGCTGGCCGATATATCGCATCACATTGTTATGCGCATCTCGTCAGTAAAGCCGGTTCCTTGATTAGTAGTAAATCGCCTTCACCTGCTTTCAGATGGAGCGGCATTTACTACAAAGAGCCGTAGGTAACTGACAAGCTGAGCCATATCGCATTAATATTGCGGACGTATCGCCAGCGATAATTAATGCGATATGGCTCAGCTTGTCAGTTAACTACGGCTCTTTGTACACAGTAAAAACTCCAGTGTTAAATTAACACTCCTGGGAGTGTATATGAGTCCACACTCAAGAGTGTTAAAGTTAATGAGATAATTAAGTGATTAATTGAGTGATGATTGAGCATTATTGAAGACACCTAAAGCAGAATCACTGAAGGAGAAAATCTAAAATTGTAAGCCACCGTTATGGCGATCATTGTTTGCTTTAGTTGGGCTCTTGACCCTTATATTATTAACTTTAGATTTTGTTTGGCTGGTGTATCTGAGTTATAACTGCCAGATGAACAAAGAAAAAAAGTGATCTAATGGTGTTGGTTATGTTGGGACAATCATCGTTTGAACTTTATGTTTGTGATTTATGCTGTTGGTTACAGCATAACTGTGATTCAGCATAAATATCCAGAATTTTAGATCTAATATAAAGGATTTTTTAAAAGTTGTTTAAAAAAAATCTTTCTTTTAGGCACACACAGACGTCAAGATTCAGTCAATGCATCTCAACAATGGTGACGAGCAGAATATTCAATTAGGAAAAGTAAATTACATAGACAATTCAGATCATAATTTATTCATACCGCAATGCATGATGGGAGCCATTAATGAGTTGTGATTGGTGGCAGCCACTGCAACATGCATTATTATTGTCACTATTGTTGAGATTCACAGGCTGATTATTGATGTCTGTGATTCTAAATAATATCAATTGAAAGTGTTTTGATGAGATCAGTGTTTATTAAATATTTTGGATAGTAAGAAAAATACTGATAATCATATGCTGTAGAATCACAAAGTTGTTGCTAACAAGTTAAACCAAACTATCTCAAGAAGTTTCATTTTTCAGATCACAGTGTGATTATGCCAAAACATAATCAACACTATCAAATCACACTTTTCTTAGGTCATTTGACTGTTAGAAATCAATAACAGCAGAAAAACAAAATTTAAATTGAAAGTATAAGGGTCAAGAGTCCAACTAAAGCAAACACTGATCGCCATAACTGTGGCTTACAATTTGTGATTTTCTCCTTCAGTGATTCTGCTTGTTAACATCAGGCGTCTTCAATAATGCTCAATCATCACTAAATGAATCACTTAATTATCTCATTAACTTTAACACTCTTGAGTGTTAATTTAACACTCATATCTGCATCATATCTTCCATCTGAAAGCAGGTGAAGGTGATTTACTACTAATCAAGGAACCGGCTTTACTGACGAGATGCGCATAACAATGTCATGCGATATATTCGCCCAGCCCTAGCTGAAATTGTGTGTGTGTGTGTGTGTGTGTGTGTGTGTGTGTGTGTGTGTGTGTGTGTGTGTGTGTGTGTGTGTGTGTGTGTGTGTGTGTGTGTGTGTGTGTGTGTGTGTGTGTGTGTGTGTGTGTGTGAGATAACAGTGTGCAATTATAAAAAGGTGTACCATGATCTCCACTAAGATTGAAGTATTACTGATTTCTGGTTTCAGGTTGGGCATCAGAGAGAAAATCCTGTATTTGACTGTAAAAGAGATCAAAGCAAAAATTGAAATATGAGTTCAGTTGGTTTGGTTTTATGCAGATAAAAAGCCCTAATAAAAGCAGCACCCAGGTTAATAATAAACAAAATTATGTCATGATGTAACATGTTTAAATTCACTTTATATTTGTCATGTTTTAGCACTTAATCGTACCTGTGCTAGCAGGCGTATAGATGGGCTTGTCTGTCTGTATAAATATATATCCAGACTGGAATGAGACCATGACCACTTTCTCCAGGGTTTTGGATGGAAACTGAGCTTGTAGAAACACATACTGCTTCTCCAGAGGATCATCAGAGAAGAAGTTCTGATCATCAGGGATCTAAAGAACAGAAAATGAATTAATGAATTAGAACGGAAAACAAAATTAACCCTTTGCAAAGTTTGAATACAAGAAAAACTTATTCAAACTTTGAGTACATTTTTCAATTTACAAACAAAAATGTAAAATTGTACATAGCAAAAACTCCAGTGTTAAATTAACTCTCCTGGGAGTTTATATGGCTCCAGACTCAAGAGTGTTAAAGTGTTAAAATATGAGCGTTGGCTTTATTTAACTTTTTTATGTCAAAAGGTTCCATAAATTAACTTTTTTATGTCAACAGGTTCCACATAACTGGGTTACGTTAAACAAACATAATTTGTTCATGTAACTTCAACACTAAAAAAAAATGATATGTTGGCTTTAATTAACTTTTTTATGTCAACTAAAACACACTATTTGGTTGTGTTGTGAACTTTTGCAGCACGTTTCTGTATTTGGTTGTGTTGTGAGCTTTTGCAGCGCGTTTCTGTCAGGCTTGTGCACAATTCAGAATTGAATTGAGAATGACTAGGGTTTGTTTTGTCATTTATTTTTAATAATGGTGTATAAATAACTTTTAACTGACCTGACTGCTCATTTGAAAATGTTCTAAAAATGTCATCCATGCTTTTTTCCCTGCTGTGCATTTTCTCTTTCCGTGTTTCTCTTTTTGGGTGTGAAAACGAAAGTGTAGGATTAGACTATGATGCAGTGGGCTGTGCTATTGTCTTTATCCTACTCTCAGGTGCATTTTCCCTCTGTAAATAAAGACAAAAAAATAAATAAATAAAACCTGAATTAATTTAGCTTACCAAAATTGCATGACATTTTGTTTTTCAAGGATGAATTAATAATCTGACCTCATTGGAGCCTGTGAAGAAATGTATATGGTCTCTAGGCTATAACAACTACCCAGTCATGCAGATGCATATATAATTGGGCCAACTGCATAACTTTTATCAACAAATGGACAATCATTTTTAGACAAAACTATTATTTAAAAAAAAACATCAACATCTAAACCTCTGTTAATTCTCAATAAGAGCTATAGACGTTTGACAGAAATAAAGTCAGTCTGGTTAGTAATAAGTGAAGCTGGTAATGCTGTTTGTGGAGTTGTTTAATCCACCTCTGCTGAGATCTTCAGAGTTATTCCAATTCAATTCTTGAATTTGAATTGAATTTGAATTGATGTCAAAAACTGGACAATTTGAATTTGAATTAAAGGAAGCAGAATTGCAATTCAAAACAAATTCTAAGAAATTCATATAGATATTTTGAGTGAAGTGTTTAACAATGAAGTAGATATGATTGCATTACATATTCTATAAATGATATTAGTTTGAACTAGGGCTGGGCGATATATCGCACGATATTGTTATGCGCATCTCGTCAGTAAAGCCGGTTCCTTGATTAGTAGTAAATCACCACCACCTGCTTTCAGATGGAGCGGCATTTACTACACAGCACAAACTCCAGTGTTAAATTAACACTGAAGAGTGTTAAAGTTAATGAGATAATTAAGTGATTAATTTAGTGATGTTTGAGCATTATTGAAGACACCTGATGTTAAGTTCTCGCAGCTGGCTGAGTTCTTCATCGACTCACGAGCCGAGTGATCCACCGCTAAGACATCAATAATCAGCCTGTGAATCTCAACAATGGTGACAATAATAAAGCATGTTGCAGTGGCTGCCACCAATCACAACTCATTAATGGCTCCCATCATGCATTGCGGTATGAATAAATTATGATCTGAATTTTCTATGTAATTTACTTTTCCTAATTGAATATTCTGCTCGTCACCATTGTTGAGATGCATTGACTGAATCTTGAAGTCTGTGTGTGCCTAAAAGAAAGATTTTTTTTTTAAACAACTTTTAAAAAATCCTTTATATTATATCTAAAATTCTGGATATTTATGCAGAATCACAGTTATGCTGTAACCAGCAACTTAAATCAAAATCATAAAGTTAAAATGATGATTGTCATAATATAACCAATACCATCAGATCACTTTTTCTTTGTTCATCTGGCAGTTATAACTCAGATACATCAGCCAAACAAAATCTAAAGTTATTAATATAAGGGTCAAGAGCCCAACTAAAGCAACTAATGATCGCCTTAACGGTGTCTTACAATTTTAGATTTTCTCTTTCAGTGATTCTGCTTTAGGTGTCTTCAATAATGCTCAATCATCACTCAATTAATCACTTAATTATCTCATTAACGTCAACACTCTTGAGTGTGGACTAGGGCTGCACGATTAATCGCACGATATTGTTATGCGCATCTAATCAGTAAAGCCGGTTCCTTGATTAGTAGTAAATCACCTTCACCTGCTTTCAGATGGAGCGGCATTTACTACAAAGAGCCGTAGTTCACTGACAAGCTGAGCCATATCGCGTTAAAATCGAGGACATATCGCCAACGATATTTAATGCGATATGGCTCAGCTTGTCAGTTAACTACGGCTCTTTGTACACAGCAAAAACTCCAGTGATAAATTAACACACCTGGGAGTGTATATGAGTCCACACTCAAGAGTGTTAAAGTTAATGAGATATTTAAGTGATTAATTGAGTGATGATTGAGCATTATTGAAGACACCTAAAGCAGAATCACTGAAGGAGAAAACCGGAATTTCAGGTCACCATTATGGAGATGAGTGTTTGCTTTAGTTGGGATCTTGACCCTTATATTATTAACTTTAGATTTTGTTCGGCTGGTGTATCAGAGTTAAACCTGCCAGATCAACAAAGAAAAAATTTATCTACTGGTGTTGGTTATATTATGACATTTATCATTTGAACTAAATGTTTGTGATTAATGCTATTGGTTACAGTATAACTGAGATTCTGAATAAATATCCAGAATTTGAGATATAATATAAAGGAGTTCTTAAAAGTTGTAAAAAAAAAAATCTTTCTTTTAGGCACACACAGATATCAAGATTCAGTCAATGCATCTCAACAATGGTGACGAGCAGAATATTCAATTAGGAAAAGTAAATTACATAGACAATTCAGATCATAATTTATTCATTCCGTAATGCATGATGGGAGCCATTAATGAGTTGTGATTGGTGGCAACAAGGATTATTATTGTCACCACGGTTGAGATTCACAGGCTGATTATTGATGTCTGTGTTTCTAAATAAATGCATTTGAAAGTGATTTGATCAGGACAATTTTTATTAAATGTTTTGGATTATAAGAAAAATACAATTATCATAAGCTGTAGAACCACTAAACTGTTGCTGTCAAGTTAAACCAGATCATCTGATTGAGTTTCATTTTTCAGATCACAGCATGATTATGTCAAAACATAACCAATACTATCAGATCACACTTGTCTTTGTTCATTTGACTGTAATAAATCAATAACAGCCGACAAACAAAATTTAAACTTAAAGTATAAGGATCAAGAGCCCAACTAAAGCAAACACTTATCGCCATAACGGTGGCTTACAATTTTAGATTTTCTCCTTCAGTGATTCTGCTTGTTATCATCAGGTGTCTTCAATAATGCTCAATGATCACTAAATTAACCACTTAATTATCTCATTAACTTTAACACTCTTGAGTGTTAATTTAACACTCATATCTGCATCATATCGTCCATCTGAAAGCAGGTGAAGGCGATTTACTACTAATCAAGGAACCGGCTTTACTGATTAGATGCGCATAACAATATCGTGCGATTAATCGTGCAGCCCTAGTGTGGACTCATATCCCAGGAGTGTTAATTTAACACTGGAGTTTTTGCTGTGTACAAAGAGCCTTAGTTAACTGACAAGCTGAGCCATATCGCATTAATTATCGCTGGCGATACGTCCGCGATATTGATGCGATATGGCTCAGCTTGTCAGTTAACTACGGCTCTTTGTACACAGCAAAAACTCCAGTGTTAAATTAACATTTACTTTGTAGTAAATGCGGCTCCATCTGAAAGCAGGTGAAGGCGATTTACTACTAATCAAGGAACCGGCTTTACTGACAAGATGCGCATAACAATATCGTGCGATATATCGCCCAGCCCTAGTTTGAACTACTTGAACAGATTACATTAACAGGAAATATTTTCCCCCAGCAATGAATGTTAAAAGCTCTAGTCACAGAACAAATAATTAAGTTTGATTTATTGTAATTGTAATTTTGTAGAACATGATAGAACATGACTCCATTTCCCAGAATTACTTTAGTAAATCTTTAGAAGAAAAAAAAAACAATTTGAGGTGGATATATATATATATATATATATATATATATATTGGGTTGATTTATTTAGATCCAGTGAAGTTGTCGTCATCATAGGCGTAATTTGTGGGTTTTTCTCAGGATCGATACACTCAAAAAAATGATGTGTTGGCTTTACTTAACTTTTTTATGTAAACAGGTTCCACTGGTTCCACATAACTGGGTTTCGTTAAACAAACATAATTTGTTCATGTAACTTCAACATCATGGAAGTCATTTTAAGCGATCCAATTAAACTCTGAGCTGAGTGTTAAATGAACACTGAAGCAGTGTTAAAGTTAATGAGATAATTAAGTGAATAATTGAGTGATGATTGAGCATTATTGAAGACACCTGATGTTAACAAGCAGAATCACTGAAGGAGAAAACCGGAATTTCAGGTCACCATTATGGAGATCAGTGTTTGTTTTAGTTGGGCTCTTGACCCCCACATTATTAACTTTATGTTTTGTCTGGCTGCTGTATCTGAGTTATAATAGCCAGACAGTCAAATAGAACATGTGATGTCTAGATGTTGGTTGTGTTTCAACATAATCATTATATCACAATCATTTGACATGAATCCCTGAACTCAAACAGAAGCCAAAATCTAATTTTACCTTATGGATTATTGCAGCACTGCCGTTGTAGAGTATACCATTCTTTTAGCCTTTTCAAAGAAATCCAAATGATCAGATCAAATAAAAATAAAAAACTTTTGTATGCAGGCACACACAGACATCAATATTTAGCGTATGAATCTCAGCAATGGTGACAAACCGATCACCTCTGAACATAAGCTCATTATTTATTCATGCAGCAATGCATGATGGGAGCCATGAATGAGTTTTGATTGGTGGCACCCAGAATGCACTGCAACATGCTTTATAATTGTCACCATTGTTGAGATTCACAGGCTGATTTTTGATGTCTGTGTGTGCCTAAATAAACTTTTTTTTTTTTAAAGTTCCTTTTTTTATTGATTTGATTATTTGGATTACATTGAAAAGGCTAAAAATGGTATCCTCTACAACGGTAGTACTGCAATAATCCATAAGGTAAACTTAAATCAAAATTGAGTTCTATATGAGTTCAGTAATTCAGGTCAAATGTTTGTGATACAATGATTATGTTAAAACACAATCAAGATCATCAGATCACCTTTTCTATTTGATCATCTGGCTGTTATAACTCATGAACAGCAGCCAAACATGATCTAAAGTTAATAATGTGGGGATCAAGAGCCCAACTAAAACAAACACTCATCTCCATAATGGTGACCTGAAATTCCGGTTTTCTCCTTCAGTGATTCTGCTTGTTAACATCAGGTGTCTTCAATAATGCTCAATCATCACTCAATTATTCACTTAATTATCTCATTAACTTTAACACTGCTTCAGTGTTCATTTAACACTCAGCTCAGAGTTGCATTGGATCGCTTAAAATGACTTCCATGATGTTGTATTTACATGAACAAATTATGTTTGTTTAACGAAACCCAGTTATGTGGAACCAGTGGAACCTGTTTACATAAAAAATTTAAGTAAAGCCAACACATCATTTTTTTGAGTGTATTGTCCCCCACCACTTTTTGAAACATTGCACGGATGCACCTAATACAAATAAATAAAACATCTCCAGTTCTCTTACGAGAGTATCTCTCGTACTGCGTAATAGCTTACGCTAGGGGAAAAACTCTTTTCCGCGAGATATTGAAGCCAAAAATTATCCTTAATTTTTTATTAATGTAAAACGCTTTGCAGCAGCAAGCAAACATAGGCGAAACAGCTCGCGCGCCTATTGGTTGCTCTGCAGCAAATGCAGCAGCCTATCGAGAGAGACTCTGCGTGACGTAATGACCAATGGGGGCAATTCGCGCCCATATCGTCACGTCCCGCCAGAAGGGGCGTGGTCTCGCCCTATAAATATGCTCGTTAGGCTGATACAAGCTGATTTTTACCTCTTCAGCGAAGCACACGCATCGCTGGATCCGGAGTGAGAAGCCGCGCCGTCGAAGCAAGCTTTTCAGCGGGACGAGCTCTGGAGTCGCTGGCCTCGCCGCCTTCAACTGCCGTACCTGCTGCGCTTTCCGGCGTTATATATCCTTTTCAACACTCTGTGTATTTCTCTGTTGAGAAGTGTTTGTTCGCTTACTTGACGCGACTTACACTTCTCTCTCAAAAAGAGCAGCGTCTTTTTAAAGATGCCTTCCTGTGGCTCGTGCCGCGCCCCGCTCAGCGATGGAGACCGACACGTCATCTGTGTTTCCTGCCTGGGTGAGGATCACGCGGCTATCGCGCTCGCTGACGGCGGATGCCCTCATTGCGAGCTTTTGTCCATGGTGACTCTGAGGACGCGCCTGGCATCATTCTCCGAGCCTTCACCGCAGCCCGCCGTGGTGCCGCGCCGCAAGAAGCGCCGCGCCCAGCGCGCTCCCGAGCTTTCTCCAGCCCGCCAAAGCTCGCCGGTTCGCCCGCCAGCTTCGCCGGCTTCGCTCGAGTCGCTCACTGACGGACAACGGCCGCCGCCTGCCGCCGCGTCCATCCACGAGCTTGACGAACCCTCCGAGGCGTGTTCTCTTCTGGCGTCCGATAGTGAGGATTGGGCGAGCTCTGTGGATCTCCCCTCCGCTAGCGTTTCCCGCCAGACCACTGGTAAGAGAGCCGGCATTGAGACTGAGCTGATGCGTCTGCTCTCTCAGGCCGTTGAAAGCATCGGCCTCGATTGGGAGGCGCCCGCGCAGCCGCCGCGCAACTGAATGGACGGACGCTTTCTCGGAAATGACGAGGCTCCGACGAAATCGCGGCCCGCGCCCTTCCTCCCGGAACTTCACGAGGAAGTGACGAAATCGTGGAACGCCCCCTTCTCCGCCAGGCTGCGTACCTCTGCTTCTGCTGCCTTCTCCTCTGTGGATGGCGCGAAGGAAAGAGGATACCTTTCTGTTCCTCCTGTGGAACCAGCTGTAGCGTCTCATCTCTGCCCGCCCTCCGCTGGACGGCGCGCGCACACGACGCTTCCTTCTAAAGCCTGCCGAGTGACGTCATCCATGCACGGTCGCGCTTACACCGCCGCCGGGCAAGCAGTTTCAGCGCTGCACACTATGGCTATCCTGCAGATTTTCCAGGCCGACCTTCTCCTTAAACTGGACGAGGAAGGACCCGGAGCGATCTGCGTGGCGGACCTGAGAAGCGCTACAGACCTCGCTCTTCGCGCTACTAAAGCCGCTGCACAGGCCATAGGACGAAACATGGCCTCTCTCACCGTGGCTGAGAGACACTTATGGTTGACGCTGTCCGAGATGACGGAAGCCGAGCGCTCTGTGTTCCTCGACGCGCCCATTTCCCAAGCGGGCCTTTTCGGATCTGCCGTCACAGACTTCGCGGACAGATTCATGGAGGTGCAAAAAACTTCGCAGGCCATGAAGCACTTCCTTCCGAAGCGCTCGAGCTCCGCTGCAGGTCGCTCTAAACCGCCGCCTGCTCGCAGCTCTCAGCCGCAGCCTGCACCGCCCGCCGCCGCCACTTCACAGCGCCGCCACGCCCGAGACCAAAGACCGCGCTCTCGCTCTGCTGGACGCCGCCCCCCTCAGCGCGGGCCCCGGCCGAGGATTGAGATCAAGCCCGAGGCCTCAAAATCTTCCTAGCCATTCTAGGAAAACGACGGTGTTCAGATCCCGCTGCGGCCGGATTTTCACCGAAACTTCTCGCTCGGTCAGTTCCAAACATCGCGACTGTCCCAGTGTATTTCGCAGAGAGTCAGCCGGTGTCACAGCCCGTTTGCCTGCGCACAAAAGCCGTTCTTACGGCTACCCAGATAAATCCAATAAAGAGTGCATTTTCTGGTGTTCCGGCCACGGCCGAAGGTGTTATGAGTGTTGTAAGAATGCCCACCCAGTGCCCATTCCCACACACAAACACAGCCCGCCACGGTGCAGGGCTAGCACAAATAAAATCGACTCCGGTCGATTGTGCAAACAATGTAGTGCAAGCGCCCATGTCACCATGCCCGCTCACACTACATGCTGCGTGTCCCATGGTTTCTGTAAAAACGAAACCAACACACATTCAGTCGGCCATGAACGACAGTGTTTTCAGTGTATTAAATGTGCCCGCAGCCCCGCGCCCACATTTTCTCACAGACACGCCGATTCCCACGGGATCTTCCCCGCTCGCTTTTTCTGCACAATCTGCCATAAAAAAGCTGAGCGCGGCCAGGTCGCCCGCTGTGATCAGCGCGCCCCCCGCCTCGAACGCTGTAAACACGGTGTTGTGTTCCCAGTATGCCCGGGCTCTCGAGCTGCCGTTTTGTCGCGGCCAGAGCCCGGATTTCATTCTGCCTCTAGCTATTCACGCAGATGCGTGGTCAAAGCTTCCCGGGGTATCAGAATGGGTGCTGAACACTATAAAGAGAGGCTACTCGCTACAATTCGCACGACGCCCGCGCCGGTGAAAAACGAAGTATCTCATCTACTTCGTGCCGAAATAGCGAAACTACTGAGCAAAGGGGCTATAGAACCTTTATCTCAGGCTCAGAGCGAAGGGGGCCTATACAGCAGATATTTTCTGGTACCGAAAAAGGATGGGGGTCTCAGACCCATTTTAGATCTGCGACAGCTGAACAGAGTGCTTGTGAAACGCCAGTTCAGAATGCTTACGACCAGGAAAATCCTCGCGCAGGTGCGCTACGGGGACTGGTTTATGTCGATAGATCTGAAAGACGCCTATTTCCAAATACAAATAGCGTCCCATCACAGGCGATTCTTGAGATTCGCCTTCGAGGGCCAGGCATATCAATACACAGTCCTGCCGTTCGGCCTGTCCCTAGCACCTCGTACATTTACGAAGTGCATGGACGCGGCGCTCGCACCCCTGAGACTTCAGGGCATGCGAGTCCTGAACTACTTGGACGATTGGCTGATTCTAGCTCGATCGCGATCGGAGCTCATAGAACACAGGGCCGCATTACTCGAGCACCTCGAGAAGCTGGGCCTCACAGTCAATTGGGCGAAGAGCTCACTGTCTCCCAGTCAGAAAATTTCCTTTCTGGGAACCGTGTTGGACTCGCTGTCCACGACAGCACGCCTGTCACCAGAGCGCGTACTAAATATTCAGCGCGGCGTGAAATCCTTCCGCCACGGCGCGATAGTCCCGCTCAAAAGGTTTCAGAAAATGCTGGGGCTGATGGCCTCAGCAGCCTCTGTACTCCAGTTGGGCCTGCTCCGCATGCGCCCACTGCAGATGTGGCTGAAAGCGCGGGTTCCACCCAGGGCATGGACAGCGGGTCTGTTTCGCCTCAGGGTCGACCTTCAGTGTGTGTCAGCTCTGGAACCTTGGAGAAAAACCGACTGGTATCAGTCAGGTGTGAGTCTGGGGACCGCTTCGAGTGTGAAGGTGGTGTCTACGGACGCCTCCACCTCGGGGTGGGGAGCGCTGCTCGAGGGCAGACCGCTAGCTGGCCTGTGGTCAGAACGGGAAAAGCTCCTTCACATAAACTGCTTGGAGATGATAGCAGTCGACAAAGCGCTACGGCGTTTTTGTCCCCAGATAACAGGCCACCACGTCTTGGTCCGGTCGGACAACATGTCGGTGGTGGCATACATAAATCGCCAGGGTGGCGTCAGGTCACGAAACCTTTACAGGTTGACGGAACGCCTCCTGGTTTGGGCTCAGCACAACCTGCTCTCACTGAGAGCAGCGCACGTGCCTGGTCACCTGAATGTGGGACCAGACAGACTGTCCAGGAACAATGTTCCAGCAGGGGAATGGTCGCTGCACCCGCAGACGGTCCAGCTGCTGTGGAAAACGTTCGGCAGAGCTCAGGTGGACCTATTCGCGTCCCACGAAAACGCTCATTGCCCGGAGTTTTTCTCGAAAAGCAAGGACGCGCTGGCTCATGTTTGGCCCCGCTGCCCCCTATATGCTTTTCCTCCTGTCTCGCTCCTGCCTCAGGTGTTGGAACGAATCAGGGAGAACGGATGCCCAGTGCTGCTTGTAGCCCCGCTCTGGACGAACCAGACGTGGTTCCCTGCCCTGATGCAGCTGGCCAGCACTGCCCCATGGCCTGTACCATTGAGGAGAGACCTCCTCTCTCAGGCGGAGGGCTCGATTTGGCACCCTCGCCCGGAGTTATGGTCCCTGCACGCATGGGCCATCAACGGGTACCCGCTAGCCTCCCAGAGGGAGTGTTAAACACGATCGCGCAGGCTAGAGCTCCGTCTACCAGGCGGCTCTACTCCTCGAAATGGTCTGTTTTCTCTGCATGGTGTCAGGCCCAGAGCCTTTCACCTGTGGAGTGCGGGGTTTCGGAAGTGCTTTCCTTCCTTCAAGAGCTACTGGATAAGGGCAGGACCCCATCCACGCTCAAAGTATATGTGGCGGCCATAGCAACGTTTGCAAAACCGGTGTCTGGCCAGTCGCTGGGGAAAAACGACTTAGTCGTGCGTTTCCTTAGGGGAGCTCGGAGGCTGAACCCTCCAAGGCCCCCTTCAGTCCCGACGTGGGACCTTTCCACGGTCCTGGAGGCCATGAAAGGCGCCCCGTTCGAGCCAATCCAGCTGGTGGACATGAAACACCTGTCGTTCAAGACAGTGTTTCTCATGGCTCTCGCTTCAGTGAAGCGCATAGGGGACTTACAGGCGCTTTCAGTGAGCGCGTCGTGTATGGAGTTTGGGCCTAATGACTCGAAGGTCATTCTCAAACCAAAGCACGGGTATGTCCCGAAATCCCTCAATACGCCGTTCAGGGCCCAGGTAATTTCCCTGTCTGCCCTTCCGGTTCTCAGTGAGGAGGAGGATGCAAGTCTCCTTTGCCCCGTCAGGGCATTAAGAGCTTATGTGTCACGCTCGTCTGTTTTCAGACAGACGGAGCAGCTTTTTGTTTTGTTCGGCGGGCGTTCCAAGGGACTCGCCGCCTCAAAACAGAGCCTATCCAGATGGATAGTGGATGCCATTGCGCTCGCTTACTCTGCGAAGGGCTTACAGTGCCCCTTGGGTGTCAGGGCGCACTCCACGAGAGGCGTGGCCTCTTCGTGGGCATGGTCTAGCGGGGTTTCCCTGCAAGATATCTGTACGGCCGCGGGCTGGGCCTCGCCGTCTACATTTATAAAATACTATAACCTGGAGGTACCCGCCTTACAAGCTAAGCTTTTGGCGGTCTAAATTCAGTGCTATCTGCCCCGCTGTGCGGCCCAGATGCTGAGTTTACTGCAGCCCCATGAGTATTGACTCACGTATGGCCACCCAGATCAGGCTGAATGCTTTCACCCTGGCTGCGCGTTTGATTGTCATATAATAGCCCCGCTGGGTGCTTTTTTATAGGGAATGACGCTTCCAGCCTCTCTTCCTCTACTCTATGTGAGTTTATGGTGATTATGCACTACATGAGCCCTGGGCTTCGGCCCCTGGGACTTTGGTGTTGGATCCCTGTACGCACGGCGTGTTGCATTGTGTTCCCCTAGCGTAAGCTATTACGCAGTACGAGAGATACTCTCGTAAGAGAACGTACTCGGTTACTAACGTAACCTCGGTTCTCTCTAGAGAGGGAACGAGTACTGCGTATCTTGCCGTGCGTGGAATATGCTCTGGTTCGCTTCAGCGATAAAAACCAGCTTGTATCAGCCTAACGAGCATATTTATAGGGCGAGACCACGCCCCTTCTGGCGGGACGTGACGATATGGGCGCGAATTGCCCCCATTGGTCATTACGTCACGCAGAGTCTCTCTCGATAGGCTGCTGCATTTGCTGCAGAGCAACCAATAGGCGCGCGAGCTGTTTCGCCTATGTTTGCTTGCTGCTGCAAAGCGTTTTACATTAATAAAAAATTAAGGATAATTTTTGGCTTCAATATCTCGCGGAAAAGAGTTTTTCCCCTAGCGTAAGCTATTACGCAGTACTCGTTCCCTCTCTAGAGAGAACCGAGGTTACGTTAGTAACCGAGTACGTTATACTTATACGGGCGTATAAACGCTACATTATTATTGGTGGAGGATGCGGGCAGTTTAACCTAAATTGTAAGCATATACGAAGTAATTTATCTTTTCATTTTGTGCGGATGAGAGATCCGAAACTCTGTGTGTGACATATGGAGAGCGCGCGGCGCGCGCCCTGTTTGAATGAATTGGATTCTGCTGCTTGAGTGAATGCACCCCAGAGAGAGCTGTTACTCTAGTCTGTCTGCCTCCATATATGTTTTTATTTTCAACTGCAGTAAAATAACCCAAGATATAAAATATCACACAACAATAAGGTAAGAATTGAGCGTGTTCCTCAATTTCTGAAATACCTTGATTATAGCTTGCTGACGTCTGCGTGTTCCAGCGTCTTTCAAAGCTATAAGTGTGTGTGTATCAGCCAGAGAGCTTAACGAAATTATACTGCAGTAATTAAAATAACCATATAAGAACGAATATTCTCCTCACAGAGCGATGAGCGTGTTCCTCATCTAACGTTATATATTTTTTATCCGATTCACAGTGCGTGTTCCACTGCGATCCGTGATAAACATAGAAGCAGTTATATTTATCTGATTGTCAATGCGTGTTCCATTGCAATCCCAGTAATAAACAGCTGTTTGTCTATGTTTGCTTGTATGGTTGTCTGTTCAATGAATTATCGTGCAAACACTGCGTGTGTCCGAGTGTAGTTGAATAAGAGTTATTTTTATTGTGTTCAAGTAAAGCTTGACGTTGAAACTAACCAACAGTGAAGAACCCTGTTGTTTTGTGTGCTCAGATAACATTGCACAGAGACGATCCGCCCGAGATCGCTATTTTCCCATCTACAGCGCAAAGCTGTCCTTTAAAGTTAAACTCACTCTTAAAAAACTGAGTGAAGCCCCACGTCGTAAGAACAGCTACGAGTACTATTTGTACAGTTTGAAATGCGCCGACATTTCACGTGATATGATCGACTGTACGTGCATATTCTTTAAACATTGTTGAAATGCGCCGACATTTCATGTAACTGTTTACAAACTGTTGCAATTCACATGTTTGCCCACTAGCGTTTGTTTGGTCGCCATAGTTACGATCGTGACACGGAAGTCTTAACCAACGTTTCCGGGGGAACTCTGACCTCTCGCATGATCAGAGCCACAGTGGCCGGTGGACAAAAAAGTTAATTCCATCCTGAAACAACCTTTGGTGGCTAAGCTAGCTACCCATTTGCTAAGCTAACCTAAGCAGGTGTTACAGTGAGGCCTATATGCTAAAGCCTTAAGCATTAGTTACGGTTATCAGCAGTACTAACCTCAGTGGTATACACAGTGTCTGTGTGAACAACGTTAAAGGGATTTAACCATTTAAACACCTTGACTCTACACTTGTTGGTCTTTTCTTCTTTCTTATTTACCTTTCTCATGTCTTAACCCATATTTTCCGTGAAAAGGAAGTCGTTTGCAATTATTAATTCCTTTACCTGCATTTTACTTGAAAAAGAAAATACTGGTTTATGATTATTAATTGTCAAATTTGAATTTGAGTTAAAAGAGGAAATATTAAATGAAAATGAAAATTTTATTTTCCTAAACAGGTAATTTATAATGATTTCTCGATTTATTTTTAATAAATCTAATTTCATAATTTCTAAATTTCTCTTTTAGATCTAATCACTTCAGGCGAATAAGTCTTAAACTTTGAAAGTTAAGAACTTATTCCACCAACATTTTCCCTATTACAAAATATTGTTAGACTCATACTTGCTCCTTATTGTTATTGCGTTGTATCCTCCTGTCCTCATTTCTTTCAGTTGTGGTTATAAACTTAACCATTCTATTTTACTTATTCATTTACCTCTTTATTTAATTTCCCTTTTTCTTATTTTATCCATTATCATTATTACTTTCTTTCTTTAATTACTTTCTTTTTTTTTATTTTAGCTTGGGAGTAACACACCTGAGCCTCAATAGGAGACATTGGTATCTCACTACGAGCTTCAAATAAATCAGAGATAACCCTCTCTTACAAAGTTTTATTTGTGAATGTTTAGTTGTTTGGCAACTGTCAATTCTATACTCGTAGTTCGACAAAGGCTCCAGCCATTTGTGGATCCAATCTCCTTCCCTCCTTCCCTTCTCACATCTTTCCTGTGCTGTCCTGCTTTATTCCATCTCATTCTTCGCACTTGTAGGGAACATACCTGGGAGAACCATCAATCGATTCAAAAGAAAGATAAAGATAATCTTTCCAAAGAAATCATTAGGTATTTGATTTTTAATCAAACCCTCTCTGTTCTCCATACTCTCCCTGCATCTGTTTACGCAATTTACAATTTAACATCTCATCCAAGATCAATTAACAGAGACAAGTGTTGAGCAACCGTCGCCTTCAAAGCATCCCTGCTGTAAGCGGTCCAACTGACGGTGTGTGGTGTCAATCCTGTCAAACTCAGAAAAGAGGTATCAGCATTATTGTTGTATTACTTTTCGTTGTAAACATAAACAATAATATTGTTTACCTTTCTGGAAACAGATTCTCTTTGATAGGAAGCATTTACGAGAAAAATAATATTTCTCCTAGTTAAGAATTTTCTTTCTTGTTTTTTTTTTATTGTTTTTTAACCTCTCTCTCTCTTTTTCCCTTGCTCAGTTGAGTGACATAGTCCTCACATCACGAGTTGAAACCAGCTTTTCATTGATAGAAAATATTTATAAAAAATATTTCTCCCATTTGAAAAAAAAAAACCGTACAATTGAGATTTGTTTTAACCTTTTTCTCTCTCTTTCCCTCACTCAGTTGAGTGACGAAGTTTCCCCATCACTAGCCTACCTGTCTACACTGAGACCAACACGTAGACATTACAACATTTCACTATTGGTGTACCGTCACTGAAACGACACTTAGCTGTTCAACCACATATAGGCTTACATTCCACACAGGTCTGTGTCAGTCTCTTCACCCCAGCGTACCAACATGTCGTGGACGACGAACCCCACTGCCCAAAGGGACGACGTGGACGCCTGGCTCAGAGGCATTACAGACTGCCTCACACCAAAGACAATTGAACTGTTATTATTTTTAATAATAATCATAATTCTGAGAAGATTCCTGACACATGATTCAAGCCAGAACCACAACCATGTGGAACTAACCAAAATAACCTGCTCCCTAAGTAATGCCTTCACAGCCCAGCTGAAACTAAGCGACAAGCACATCACCCACCTTCAGGAGGAGCTGACACGTGCCCAGAGCCGCATAGACAAGCTGGAAGTGAAAGTCCAGGACGACTTCAAGCGTCAAACCGCTGAGTTCCTGAGAGAGCTGATGCATACTCAACACTGCACAGACCAGCTCAAAGCAAAAGCTCAAGACAAACTCAAAGTGCCTGACGAAGTGGAGCAAGAAACAAAGAAACAACTTGATAAGCTCCAAGAAGCCCTTGCAGTCACTGAACGTGACAACCTAGAATTAAAGACTGTCCAAAAGCACCTGGTAAACCAACTCCAGTCTGCTGAACATCAGCTAGAGAAAGCCAAAGCTGACACTAAAGATAAGAACTCTGAAATTAATGCTCTGAAAGACCACCTGGAAAGGTGCAGCGCTGAAATGGACCATCTGACCCAACAGCGAGATGACGCCAACGACGAGCTCTACGCGGTTAGAGATGAACTCCAGCACATTTTCCAACAGAAACCAGAGCCAAGAAGGGAGAGACCTCCCTCAGCATCACCCCTGCTGAGCAGAACAGAGTCCTCCATCCAATAACTGGCATACAGTGAAAGAAGTGAATGGCCACAACCCAAAACGTCACAGGCCTTCACCACAGAACTGTTCACTGCCAATAAGCAACGAGAGTTCATCCAGGCAGACTCCAAAGCTGCCCAGGGGATGACCTTTAAAGATCTCAACCAGCTGGTTAAGAATATCCCTCCGTTCAACCCGAACTCCACGAAGGGTCCCGACATCCAGACCTACATCCGAGATATCAACTTCCACCTAGAGGTGAGACCACATATGACTGACAGAGACAGGTTCTACCTCCTCAGATCCACATCCAGTCCAGAGGTACGAAGCTTCCTAGACCGACAACCTGCTCATGTCAAGTCAAACTACCAGCTGCTATGTGCGACACTGATTAAAGAATTCACAGGCCCAGAGGCGGAACACGGTGTGTTAATCGCCTTGGAAACCAAACAAGGTCGACAAGAGACTCCCCAAGCCTATTACCACCGCTTTCGACAAGCTTACTTTGGTGCACATAACAAACCTGAACATGAAGAGGATGTGAACTCCAAAACCCTCTTCCTGAGAAACCTGCACCCGGGATTGAGTCATCATCTTGGTGTCATGGCCAGCGCAGACACAATGACAATCCAACAGCTACGTGACCTGACACACAAGGCCTACATCAAACAAAAGATGTCCTCAAAGAAAGGTTTGAAAACATCCACAGTTTCAAACTCCTTCAGCCAAGACACAAGTCTTGCACTGGAAGACAACCAGTGGCATGACAACACAGTTCTTCGTAAGAAGCACAGAGAACGTGACTCCCATGCCGCTGACAGATACCACACCAACCGAGTGGAAAAGTCATGGGACCACCCACGCTTCTCAAGTAACCCACAAGAAGGAAACCACTGGAAACCTAACTGGACATCCAAAGGCCATCGACCAACGCATCCAGAAGCACTCCATGTGGGTACTCAACAACGAAACCCACCTTGGCACCACTCAGTTAAACACAGCACCGAGTATGCCCAAGAACCAGGCAGTTTAACCTCAGAAGACATGGAGCAACTAATGAGGCAACTGAAAGTTCTCATCGGAAATGAGGTAAACATGGATGACGAACAGGATGGCGATGGAACGGAAGACCACCGATTCATCTGATACACCTTCATAATGAACATGACGACCACTTGTTCTACAACAACACAGAACAAAGTGGTCTCTCACAGTCAACCACTGACAAACGCCCAGAGGTACCAGAAAACACCATCCTGGCTACCCATCACTCATAAAGAAACCACCAAACGAGCTCCAAACTCAAGAACCATGTGTGTGCTACAGCAACAACGGTAAGCACAGAAGGTCAGAAAGTCTGTCACAACCAGAAGGCATCATCGGAGGAATGCAACAACGGAGACCAAGTTTCGCACTACATCTTCACACATCCTTGCCAAACTACCTCCCAACGTCTGCCAGAGAACTTCCTGCCTTACTGGATTGACCCCCAGCAGATCACAGAAGATCCCTTTTCCAAGGCAAAGATACAACAAGCTCATCAGAGCTAAGCCATCAAGCAAAGGGGGGAGCAAAACAGACTGAAACAGATCTGACCATACATACATGCACTACACGACACCCCTAACATATTCACTAACATACAGAAGTTAACCACCTCTACCGTGCAAAACATTCAACAAACATGTTTTCCCCCACAGGTAGAAACTAACTTCAGAAACTAGTTTAACAGCTTAGTTGCACTTACCATAGGAAACATGGTAACTACTCATCCAACAAGTACACCTGAGAACACCTCTCACTACATCATGATACCTGACACCTTAGCTACGCAACCGTAGTTATAAGTCATATCAGGAACACTTAACTGCTTTGTTTTGTTTTCCTTCTTCCTTCCTTTCCTTCTTTTATTAGGTAAAATGCCTGTCCACCCCATAAGGGTCAAGGTCACAATAATAGGATTGACACACCACTCCTATATTTGTAAGTCACCTTAAAACGAATGTGAGCTAGAGAACTCCCTGCATCATTCGTATCACAAATTGAAAGGTAAATTGGTCTAAACCTAGAACAATTTAGAAGAGAATAAAACAAACAAATCAAATTTAGTCACAAAGTTGATCAAGCACTGTACCAAAACAAACTAGAATAACGGTCCTAAAATT
This sequence comes from Gila robusta, assembly GCA_030770095.1. Lineage (NCBI taxonomy): Eukaryota > Metazoa > Chordata > Actinopteri > Cypriniformes > Leuciscidae > Gila > Gila robusta. The sequence goes on from JAVALU010001965.1 coordinate 188,306, forward strand.
GAACTAAACTTTATTCAACGTGATTGACTATATTGAGAGAGTGAACCTGTTTAGGCTTAGATAATCTAATGCCCTGCACCAGTAAAGTGACCAGTCATGGAGGTGTTGTCTTGTTGTTTGCTGTGTGTGTTTGCTTCCTCTACCCGTTTCTCCAGCGTTCACCGATGTCTTCTTCTCAACACATCGTCGAACGAAGGGGGGATATGTAGCGACAATGAGAATGAACCAAACACAATTGAAGCTTTTAGGTGACTGTTTATACATAATTCCACAAAGAGTCTTCACATTCCAGAATCAAATCACCAGACCCAGAGCCATAGGCTCAAGAGAATCTGCAACCGGAAGGACCTTTTAATTGTTTAACTAAAGGAAGAACGTTGCCAATGTTTTATAATTTGGCAAAACAGATCTGTTCAGAAATGGTGAAACAAGAGGCCCTAACAAGAGGTCACCTGACCCCTGCGACTAACAGACTACGTCTTTCCTAAGGACCAAGGTCGCATGACAGAGATGTAAAACAGACTTCCCCCTTCTTGAAGACCTTTGAATGACTTCATTGTTGAGACCTCTTAAAAACCACAGTGACAAGAGACTTTTCATATAAAAATGCGTACAATCATCACAAAACGATTCTTGACGAACTTATAATCAAACATCGTTCAACTACATAATTCTATATTGTGTCTATGACCCCTGTATGTGTCTATTATGCTTAATCACATATAAGTCATCTAATTGTTGTAACTATTACCTGTGTGAATGAATGTGTATCGTGTCTCCTATCAATGCGACCACATATTCTTAATTCAGACGATGGCTTGATTTGTAATCTGTGTAAAAATGTTTATGTTCTTAAAATGGAAATTATGTCTAAACTGAATCCTCTGTTCGAGCTGATGAGTAAGCAGACCACAGATAACACATGATTCACGATGAGAGAAGGGGGGGGTAGAAAAGACCCCCTTCTCAAATAACCATATAGTATCTTATTGTCCGAATTCCAAATTCCTCCAGGAGGCGGGACAAAACAGTGGAGTTTAAAACCTTAGACCCGAACAGAACTTTTTTTAGAATAATGCGGTAGAATAATGCGGTGGAATAATGCGCTAGAAGAATAGAACAGAAGTCGGGCGGGCTCTCCCTCGAAAAAGGTCTCGGCAGAACAACAAGTCGGGTGGAGCAGACGATGGTTATAGTAACCATGTAGACGCGTAGAGACAAAGAACCCAAAGTAAGATCAGAAGATCGGGTTCAACAGCTTTAATCAAGCCATCATCATCTAACTCGTTTCACCTTCCTTTCTTTTCCTTTGTTTTATTTTCTCGTTAAAAGTCTCGGTTCTAAGTTAAGTTTTGCTGCAAAGTTTAGTTTTAACGTTTCAACTGCAAGACCAGCTTCCAACTTCAAAGACTTTCATTCATCCGCGCCAACACACCACGTGACTGGCTGTCCAAGATCTATCCAGGCACGAGAAGACCAGCCATGCAACGGACCCGGGGAACCCCTTTACACCTACAAACGGGAACCCCAAAGCAAGGACAAGCAAGTAGCCTCCAGACTCTTAGCTGAACTGGTGTTTAATATGAAATTGAATAACCTGCCTAAGAAACGATAGAAGGGTTAAATTAATGATTGATGGTTCGTTCAGGTCATGTCTTATAAGTGCATATAGAAACTTTGGATTTCACCATCTGACTCCTAAAACCCATTCTTCCTCACTCTCTTTCTTTCTTCAACTTGTATGAATGCGTGTGTGTGTTAGTTTTATTACTATTACTATTATTACTATTAGCTTTATGTGTTAGTCTTATAATCAATAAGGTATTGTTTGTTTGTGTTAGATATTAGTTTTATGTTCTAGGATAATCAATAAAGTCTTGTTTATATTTTAAAGATAATTGTCTTGTGTTATGTGCTTACAGATTTATTGTCTTGAACTGCGATTTAAAGCTACCTATGCTTTTACCCTTGAATTATTTCTAAATTTAGCTGTTAGCTGGGAATTAGTCTTTCTTGGCCAGGAAGATATCATATTTCCTAGAATTGATAATTGTTTATGCTTTCCGTTCATTGGATGAACTGATAAAATGATCATACTATTGATTCTGCTACAGTAAATTCTGAAAATAATTCAACTATTAATTATTGATCATAATCCGTTATGAATAATAATTAGTTATACTTATACGGGCGTATAAACGCTACAATATCATTTAACCAAATGTAATAAATCATGTTCTAAGAAACATTACTATCAGGTTGATGTGTTTCTCATTACTATCATTTTGATGTGTTTACCATAATTATCATTTGAAATGTATGTTTGATGCTTTTCTTTCTGTATGCCTCAAATGCAGCTGATTGACTAAACTTTTGAACTTTTTGTGAACTTGAAGGTGAAGTTTTGTACTTGTGGTTTAGATGATGTAAAAATTCAGTAAGTTTCCATAGACAGACCACAAATGCTCAAATGTCTGAGAATAAAGTGACAAACGAATGTTATCTTAGCTAAACATCTTGCAGAAGGGACATGTTGTGCAGTACTTCTGTATTGTGTATTTGTCACGATTCCTGTCTTGTGTTCCCCTTGTCTTGTGTGGACTTTTGTTATTTCCTGTTTTGTGCCATGTATTTGTAGTTTTTCCTGTTGATTAGTTTATGATTGTTCTCAGGTGTATCTTGTTTCCTCATTACTTAGTTAAGCTTGTTTGTCCCTGTGTATTTATAGCCCTTGTGTTTCACTTGTTTCTTGTCAGTTGTTATACATGTAATGGTTGCTTTTGTTCCTCGTGGTTTTGTTCCCTTGTTCTGTTTTATCCGTTATTACTTTATTAAATCCTGCATTTAGATCCTCGTCTTCGCCTTTGTTTCTCAGCCCGTTACAGTATTGTATTAAGATGAACATTAAGATAAACAGCTTTCTGACACTTTTAGGGTACCAGACAATATGCATTTATGTGTATGCATGCAACTTTTGATCCTGATTATGAATTAATTAATTTTACTCTTCGTTTATTATTTGATTGTCTGCTGTTAAGAAATAAAAAAATGTTTTACTTAATCATCTGACTTGGTCTCCTCCATTCAACAACAACAACAACAACAAAAAAAGCTCAATTTATTATAAGGGGTTTTTACTAAAAACTTTCTGTTTAACTTTAGTCACACTTGTCCAATCAAATTATCCCGACCCATTATTTCCTTTATAAAACAGACAATATCTGTTTCCTTCAATTCCTTAATATCAACAAAATATCCCACATTATACATTATTTATTTCCAAAACCTTTGGACATCGCTGTCTTTACATGGAATTAAATAATGAATGCATTGTATTTTAAGGGCTTGCATTTTTATTGGCTGAAATTCAACATGGTTATACATTTAAGCTGTGAATATTTCAATTCAAAACATTTTACACACGTCTTCATTATTAAAAATTCAATAATCCATATTCACCTTTCAGATTTCACTTCCAATGTTCATTCTGTTTAAAAATACAACCTATAATACTCGACAGGAAATTTTCAGTCCAATTTATTTCGCTTTACAAATTCACTTCCATAAATTCAGTGGTTGAAATTCCACAGAAATTTCAACATTTAACATCCAGGAAGGCAGGAATATCAGTAGATCGCCGATTAATAATCGTCATATATTACAGTTTATTACGTAAACATAGGTAATAAACATATGTAATAATATATGTATATATATACATATATAATTGTACAGTATCCGAGTTATGGTGGAAATTTCACCTGTAGTAAGTCAGTCTGGTCACTGGGAAAGCACTACAGCCTTTGGAACATGAAAAAATACTTTAGGTGAATTACAGTATTTTTTTCATAAACATATTTGACTATTGTAAGTACAGTAAGGGAGGTATTGTCAAAATTTCACCTGTAGTAAGTCACAGTGGTCATTAGGAAAGCACTACAGCATTTGGAACATGAAAAAATACTTTAGGTGAATTACAGTATTTTTTTCATAAACATATTTGACTATTATACGTACAGTAAGGGAGGTATTGTCAAAATTTCACCTGTAGTAAGTCAGTCTGATGATTAGGAAAGCACTACACCCTTTGGAACACGAAAAAATACTTTAGGTGAATTACATGTAGTTGTCTGTTTGCACACAATGAAAAAAAAATACAACTTTTTAGACGGTCCCTATCTTGTTTACCATACGACATTGGACATTCAGTGGACATTCGCAATTAAGTATGCCATTAAACATACTTGCCCATTTTGATTTCGATTGTGGAAAATGTTGTAGTTGACCATCTTTGTTGTCAAGATCATGTAGCTGCTTCTAATTTGCAAAAATGTGCTTTATTGCACTTATTATTGAGAACGTTCTTAAGCAAAAAAGGCTAAATGTGTGAATATAAGACCAACTTTACCTAAGTCAGAAAACGGGACAGGAGCAGAGGACGAGAGCGAAAACAATAGCGTTGATGCGGCCCAAGATGAGGTTGTTCCACCAGTTGAGGTGAGTGGTGTGAATGTAGATGCTGTGTTACCGGCTGTTGACACGGGAAATGAGGATGTTGTAGCTTTTGTAGCCCCGGAGATTAGCATAACTGATTTTCTGATGTTAACAAAGAAGTAGCTAGTACCAGTGGTACTAAAACGAGGGAAAGTGCAAATGATGGAATTTAATTGTTTTCAAGCATCTTGAATAATGAGGAAATGGAGGAGGAGCAGTCTGATGATACTGAGTCACAAGTTTATGTGTGAAAATGATGGTAGTTCACAGGGAAGTGTATTTAATGCATCTCAGACAGGTTTTTCGGGAGTTTTCAATAAAGATTCGTTGTATAGTCTGGAAGAAATTAACAATTTTTTGGATGAAACGTATGGTAAACAAATCAACATAAACGATTTCTTCTCTGATGTAGACAAGTTTGTTCACTCTGTAACTTTTTATCAGAAGACTGTTGGAGTTGATGAACTTTGTGAGAAGAAGCGTTTTCGTTTGAAAAAGCTTCTTACCACTATCAGAAAAAGTAAAGCAATGAGTAAGAGAAAGAGAAAATCTAAAAAATTGTAAACCATGTATTACACGGTGTCTTTTCTTTGCTTTTCTATCATGCTTTGTTCTTTATTTCCCATCTTAATTTTGTATATGGAGGCTTTGAGGATAGGCTCTTTGAATATTAATGGTGGGAGGGATGGTGTAAAGCGTGCTACAGTCTATGAAATAATTGAGCAAAAAAAGCTTGATATCGTCTTTCTCCAAGAAACTCATAGTGATTTGATGAATGAAGTTGAGTGGAATTTTTTTCTTCAAAAATAAGGGTGGATATTATAAGTATAGAGGAACCAGTGAAGGGTCGATTGTTGGTGGTTAAAGCTCAAGTTCAAGATATGCTTGTTTTTCTGATAAATATTTATGCACCAACTGTGGGACAGGAGCGCCTACAGTTTTTAAATGTACTTAGTGAGAGTCTTAGAAAGTGTCTTAGTGAAGGATGTGTTGTTATTGGTGGAGATTGGAATTGCACTATTAATTTTACTATAGATCGTAATACTGAGGAACCTCGTATACAGTCCTCAAGTGCATTGTCAAAACTCATTAAAGATTTCCAGCTTTTGGATATGTGGAGAATTAAACACCCAAATGATAGACAGTATACATGGATTAAGGCTTTTAATAATCGAGTTAGTGCTGCCCGACTAGATAGATTCTATGTGTCAAAATCTTTTAACAGTAGAGTAATTGAGTGTTGCATTTGTCCTGTGGGTTTTTCTGATCATCATTTAATTATTATGACAATGAACATGTCAAATACACCTAGAAAATCTGTTTACTGGCATTTTAATGTGAAATTGCTGCAGGATGCTATGTTTTGTGAAAATTTTGTTTTCTTTTGGGATGATTGGAAAAAGGAAAAGAGTTCTTTTGAAAACTTGAAACAGTGGTGGGATGTAGGTAAGACTCAAATAAAAAAATTCTGTCAGCAGTATACAGCCAACTGTAGTAGTAGAATAAAGAATGTGATTGAAACACTTGAAAAGCAAATTAATTTAATGGAATTGCAGGTGGTTGATGCACATAATTCTACAAAAAAAAAATACATTGTACAATCAGTTGCAGAAAAAAAAGAGAGAGCTTGGTCTAGTTTTAAATGAGAAGGTTAAAGGAGCCTTGATAAGGTCCCGTTTCATGTCATTAGCAGAAATGGATGCCCCAACTTCTTTCTTCTTTAACCTGGAATATAAGGCGGCTCAACAAAAACAAATGCCATGTCTTAAACTCCCTGATGGGAGGATAACGTCTAAGACTATAGAAATGAGAAACCATGCTGTGGAGTTCTATTCAAGCCTTTATGCTGCAGAGAACTGTGAAAATAGTGAATGTATGACACAGCTTCTTCAGGGTCTTCCTCAGCTGGACTCTGATTATAAAACTGCCTTGGATGCTGGTATAACATTTAAGGAAGTTACTGTTGCTGTGGGACAACTTAATTCAGGACGATCCCCTGGAATAGATGGACTGCCAGCAGACTTTTATAAAAGTTTTTGGAACTGCATTGGGCACGATTATTTTGATGTTTTATGTGAATCTTTAAGAGAAGGTGTTTTACCAACTTCCTGTCAATATGCGGTCTTATCACTGTTACCAAAGAAGGGTGATTTAGCCCTTTTAAAGAACTGGCGTCCTGTTGCCCTTCTTACAACAGAATATAAAATATTTTCAAAATGTCTGGCAAATAGATTGAAACAATTTTTGGGTTCGGTTGTACACAAAGATCAGTCATATTGCATTCCGAAACGGTCCATTATGGATAATTTGTTTTTAGTGCGAGACATTGTGGATATTTGTAATGGTTTCAATGTGAATGTTGGGTTAATTACCTTGGATCAAGAAAAGGCTTTTGATCGTGTGGATCACAATTATCTTTTTAATGTATTGAAGGCTTTTGGTTTTGGCGAAACATTTTTAAATTTGATACATTTGATTGGTATTATATAATGGTGCATCATGTATGGTTAAGATAGGGGGCACTTTGAGTAGGCCAATTCCTATTTTAAGGCGTATTAGGCAAGGCTGTCCATTGTCTGGTCAACTATACAGTTTAGCAATTGAGCCGCTGCTTTTTAGACTTCGAGATAGACTGTCGGGTTTTAATGTGCCTGGTCTTTCTTTAGACTCAAGAATGTATCTCTCTGCCTATGCTGATGATATTACAGTTTTTGTAAAAAATGCTGGAGATATTAACTGTCTATCTGAGGTACTCAGTCTTTATGAGACAGCTTCATCAGCTAAAGTGAACTGGGCAAAAAGTGAAGCTTTTTGGGCTGGTAAAGGGGAGTTTGAGAGTCTCCCAAAGTTACCCGGAGACCTAAAGTGGGGCAGAGAGGGACTTAAATTATTGGGAGTTTTTTTGGGGTCAAATGATTATCAAAAGAAAAATTGGGAGGGGCTAGTGGAGAAAGTGTGCAGCAAGTTGTCTAAATGGAAATGGTTGCTGCCGCAGTTGTCCTATAGGGGAGGATTTTAGTGACCAATAATTTGGTTGCTTCTACCCTGTGGCATAAAATAACTGTGTTACAGCCACCTGTTGGACTTATTGAGGAGTGTAAGGAACTCAGCTTTTTGGAAATATTAATAATCAATAATATCTTGTTATTATTAATTATAAATATTTGGGTCAGTTAATTGGATTAACTTGATGTGGCTGAATTAATATTACAATCAATTAATCAGTTCGTCCAACGAACTCTTTTGATTATTAATTTATTCTAAGAAAAGGGTATCTTCCATGGCCACAGAAGAATAATTATTTCTTCGCATATACCGCACGTTGAGCCAGTAGCAAAAACCGTGATCATAAAGTGACATTGTATTGCAAACAAAGCAGAACCAAATACATATTATGTACAAGTTTTATTAACTAAATATAGATATTTATATGAATATAAATAAACTAAACAACATACACACATGAATACATAAATAGGTTAGTGATAGGATGAAATTGGAAACCGGAAGAGGGTCTATGAGAAGAACCATCAGAATTTCATTTTCACATTTCATTGAATTGAATACTTGCATTTGTAATGGGAACAATTCTTGAAGTTGTTGAAAATTGAAGTCGTTGATGGTTCCGGCAGTGTCAAGTGGAAGTTGGTTGAGCGTTCTCTTTCTCCAGGAACGCATGATTGGTTTGGTCAAGGCCTGGGACTCTGTTGAGGCCACGCCGAGTACCCAGGAGAAGTGAGGAAGTCGGAAGGATGGGTGATTGGAGTCGTTGTTGGTTGGAGTCTTTGTTCCAAAACTCCTGAGATTGTCTTTGGTTCTTTGTGAGAGAGTCTCCTCTCTTTTCCATGAGGCCGGATCTGGTTGGGATCCAGGCCTGCTGGAAGGCCTCTTGGCCCCCATGGAGGGGGGAGGGGGGTTTCCCCGTATCACCCGAGACCGTGTTTGCGGCAGGATGGAAAACCAAGAGAGGGCGGTCACTGTTGCCTGCCTCTAATATAGTCTGAAAAAGAACCAACCCCTAAGGTTTGAATGGACCTATGAGTAAGGTGACATGTCCACGAGGGGAAGCGGCTCTTAGTTGATTTATGGTCTTTGTCCCCAGCGTGCTTAGACTGTTCATTCAAGCTCAAATAGACATAACAAATTCAAATTGCATTCTAAGAGAAGGTGATGTACATCAAAGTATGTGTCATTAAATGAGGATTAATTAGGTAGGAAGAATGATACAGGTGAAGTTATATTGACCGTTGGGTGATTGTGCAACCACATACACCCCAATCAAACATACCATGTTGTTATACCTAATAGTACACGAGACAGTAAATCATCACAGTTTCTGTGAGGCATGTTCCTTCATAGATCAGAGTAATACCGCAAAGTTTATTTAATTAAAGATTGTCTCTCTCTCTTGAGCATGTGGCGCATGTGGCCACATTCCTTTGAGGTCGTAAAAGTCTGTTATCAGTCTTAAAGTGTTCTGTAACCGGACACCCGGCTGACAAAGTAACTTCATTTGTGAGGTTAGTTTTGGGGGAGAGTTTCATAGACCTTTATATTGATTAAATATAGTGAATATGAATAATTAGTGTGTGTCTGAATGGTCCAGACCCTACATCCCCCTTTTCGACCATTGTTGTCCCCCTCAAGGACAACCATGATCGAAGTTGAAAGTGCCGAGAGATCAGACACACCTTTGTCATAGAAGGCTGGAAGGCCATGGTGGCCTTTGGTTGCTCACGTCTTCTGGAGCGGTGGTCGTTCCACGGCGGTTGATGTGGACAGTAGCCCAGTACGGGTCTCTGCAGCAGGTGTTGGGGCAGAAGGTGCCTTGACTGGGTATCACCTGTCATTCTGGAGTTAGGGTGAAATTGTGGTTCTTGAAGAAGGATGAGGTTTCCAGCTTTGATTCAGGTTTGGCCTCAGCAGGGCAGCGTGTGTCTTGGATCAGAGACTGCAGACCAGCTGAGTTTGAGTAAAGTCATTCTGGAAGACAGTAGACAGCTGTTTCATGGAGTTCACTGTCTGGTTCAGCCGAACGCTGTGGGTGTTGAGAATTACCACAGTTCCCTTCGATGTCTTGCCGATGGACGGCAGGGAGGCACTCTGTGTTGTGAGTTGCCCTTTTAGCTGTGGGATTTCAGTTTGAATTTCAGCCACACGTTGTCTCACGGTGGCTAGGTTCAGTGCGTTGACACTGGACATGCCAATGTTAACAGAGTTCCGACGGCAGCGGCGGTTGTGTCCATCTAGCTCTGCTTGTGTGACAGGTTTTTTTTTCAAGTTGGTTGAGCATGTGTTCGACATTGGCCTCAGCGTGAGTGAGGGAGTCTGTCCATCGGGCACCTGCCCAGCTGTATTCGGCTACTGCGCTGGGGTAGGGTGCCCTGTAAACATTGCAGGGGTCGAGACGAACATGAACTTTCTGGGTGTGGGTCCTGAAGTTGGTAGTCAGGAGTCCCGGTTGTTCCCTCAGGATGGTGCCTGATGCCGGGCCTGGGGAGATGCTGTTCGATGGCGGTGGCTGCCCTCTGGTTGGCCGAAGGCACAGGATGGCGAACCACAGCAGCATCCTGGTAAAGTGAAAGGGAGAGAGAGAGAAAGGGAGGAAAAATTTCAGCAGGTGTTGTCCTTGGTTGGCTTGGACAGTCTTTTCACGCCGGTATGCCACTTGCTTCGGTGTCTTGCAAGTGTCTCTGGTGCTGCGGTGTGCAGCACATGGTGCGTCATACATTGGCATGACCCCCTTTTGCACTGTGGCATTACAAGCTGTGGCGCAGTGATGGCATCAGGTGCAGAACGCTGAATGTTGTCTTGTGCACGCAGCATGTGCAAGGTGTATTGCAGGTGTCTGGGGCACCGGTCGTCGGTGGGTTCAGACGGCGTGCTAGGGTGGTTGGAGGGGTCTGAGAGGTGGTTTCTCATAATGTCCATTGGTAAGCTGGAAGGTTGGGGTCAGGTTAAGCAGAGGCTCTGTGACACTTTGGCACACTTGTGGTGAGAGACTAATGCATGACCCTAAAAGTTCAGAACCACTGTTTAATGGGTTCGCTAGATATGTAGCATAAAGTTAGGTGCTTCATGTGTATCTAGCTAGTGATGTGTCTCTTGTATCTTTATCATCTTAGCTGTGGATGTTAGGAGGCTAAGACTTGTGTGGTTCCTAGAGTGTTTCCTGGAAAGGGCATGGCCGAGATGAAATAAATGACTTAAGATGGTTCTTATGACTAAATTATTTCTCTGGACTTAAATGGTGGTTCACTACGGCTTGACGAAGTGAAGGATAGGAGGAAAAGAGACAGCTTTCCTATTCAAATTATGCTTATTATCAATCCTCAGGACTATAGTTATGCCCTAGTAATTGTTGAAATTACTTGTGTTGCAGGGTCACAAAAATGAGTGCCCTTGTTGAAAATAAACACAATCACATATAAAGGTGTCTCTGTTTCCTTTCTGGGCACAATGGGAAATGGAACCACATTCGAACAAGAGAGGAAATGGAATTAAATCATATAGATGACCGAATAGACAAGGGAATAGCTGACTGCCATTATTATCAAAGTGGAAATAAAAAAAAATAAAAAAAGTAATCAAAACAGCGGTAATGATCTGAATGTGAGAATAATCAGTAGCACTACCCTGATAGCAAACTGACTCCAGAACGGATCTGCCGCGGAGGTATCACAAGGTCCGGAACGGAGTCCACTTGCACAGCGCAACGGATCCGGAACAGATAAGGATTGCGGATCCAGACTAGATCCGCGGCAGACCCTATCCGTATCCGCTGATAAAGCAGCTCACCCGCCGCGGATCCGCCCGTTCATTTCGGTCTGAAAACCTTTCAGATCACTCATTCAAAACTAGTAATCTGGCCAAAACTACAAAAATATTTCAAATCTATTGGTGGACCAACATTAGATAGACTGCCCACTAAACAACATGATGTCCAAAAGACGTCTTTTCAACGTCTTTGTCACAAAAGTCGGACGTCGAAAAGACGTCCACTGAGGAGCCAGAATTAAAGTTTTTATTACGTCTTTTTTTGACGTGTTCTGCACGTCCGATATAGACGTTCATCGAACCTTCGTACAAGGTTAAAAACTAGTTCAAATGTGGCCATTGTGGACATATTTTCAACATCATTTATGGTCTCATTTAGACAATTTATACTGTTTCTGGACCAAATAAACACTCAGGATGCATTAAATTAAAACTCATGTTTATATCAATGAAATTTCCTTACATTGTTTAGATGAGGTTTAGATGTTGATATGTTTCATTTTAAGTAACCATTGTGGTGATCAGTGTTTGCTTTAGTTGGGCTATTGGTCCCAGTTCTTCTTACTTTAACTTTTCTGTGGCTGTTGTAACTGTGTGTTTGTATAACACCATTGTTATGGCGGAGAAAGCCAAGAAAAAGTAAGATTGACTATCATCAGCTCCTTGTTGATGATGAGAAAATCTCGAAATGAGCATTTAATGTTGTGTTTAGACTTTTGTCTTTATAACTGGCATTTATAACCACCTATCTTGTGGAACTGCAATATGTGGACCAGTATCATTAAAATGATCACTTATTTGAAGGTGAATAAAAAGCATGTGTACACAATGTTTTGAGCAAATGTATCACGTAGTCACATACAGACATCAAGATTTTGCATATGATTCTCAACAACGGTGACAACCAAAACAAAAAAGCTTGGGAATCAAGGATGTTTTGTACTTTGAAAGCTACCCATCATGCATTGCAGCATGAAGCTTTTTTTTATTGTCCCCGTTGTTGTGAATCATACGCAAAATCTTGATGTCTGTGTGTGACTACATGGTACATTTTCTAATAACAGTGTTTAAACATGTTTTTTTTTTTATCCACCTTCAAATAAGTGATCATTTTAATGATACTGGTCCAAATAATGCAGTTCCACAAGATTGGGGCTTATAAATGCCAGATATAAAGACAAAAGTCTAAACACAACATTAAATGCTCACTTTGTGATTTTGTCATCATCAACAAGGAGCTGTGATGACAGTCAATCTTACTTTTTCTTGGCTTTCTCCGCCATAACAATGGTGTTATACAAACACACAGTTACAACAGCCACGGGAAAGTTAAAGTAAGAAGAACTGGGACCAAGAGCCCAACTAAAGCAAACACTGATCACCACAATGGTTACTTAAAATGAAACATATCAACATCTAAACCTCATCTAAACAATGTAAGGAAATTACATTGATATAAACATGAGTTTTAATTTAATGCATCCTGAGTGTTTATTTGGTCCAGAAACAGTATAAATTGTCTAAATGAGACCATAAATTATGTTGAAAATATGTCCACAATGGCCACATTTGAACTAGTTTTTAACCTTGTACGAAGGTTCGATGAACGTCTATATCGGACGTGCAGAACACGTCAAAAAAAGACGTCATAAAAAAACCTTTAATTCTGGCTCCTCAGTGGACGTCTTTTCAACGTCCGACTTTTGTGACAAAGACGTTGAAAAGACGTCTTTTGGACATCATGTTGTTTAGTGGGCAGTCTATCTAATGTTGGTCCACCAATAGATTTGAAATATTTTTGTAGTTTTGGCCAGATTACTAGTTTTGAATGAGTGATCTGAAAGGTTTTCAGACCGAAAAGAACGGGCGGATCCGCGGCGGGTGAGCTGCTTTATCAGCGGATACGGATAGGGTCTGCCGCGGATCTAGTCTGGATCCGCAATCCTTATCTGTTCCGGATCTGTTGCGCTGTGCAAGTGGACTCCGTTCCGGACCTTGTGATACCTCCGCGGCAGATCCGTTCCAGAGTCAGTTTGCTATCTGGGTAGTGACTAAACTTTGGATTTGTCTGGACCAACACTCCATAGTGGGTTACAGCGGTTGCGTGTTCAAGACCACACTGTGTGTGTCCCTCCAAAGGTTTAATCAACATGCTGATGGAAATTCTCATTACTATACGAATTCTTCTCTAGCTACACAGTTTACATGTAGTTAAACTTAAGTTTAATTGACAGGGCATCTGCAAATTTAGCCTACAGCGCTCAGCCAGGACTATGCCTAACTAGTGAAGGTGAAATTTAGCTGAGAAGAATTGAAAGTACGGAAAGTGAAGAATTACAAACCCTAACTGGGTTAAAGAAAGTATTCTAGAATACTTTGCACTGTATAAACAAAAGCTGTAATTACGGCTTCAAGTAAATGACGCTAGCTGCTAACTGCTAACTGTAGAAGTTATTATTTAGCTTAGCCTAAGCTGGATGGATGCTAGGATAGCTTAGCGTAAGCTGGATGGATGCTAGGTTAGCTTAGCTTAGCGTAAGCTGGATGGATGCTAGGCTAGGATAGCTTAGCCACCTAGGCTGGTTTGTTTACAAAGTGACATCACGAGTTAGGGCTTCCTGTGACAAGTCGTTGTCATGGGAACCAGAGCATGTCAAAACTCAGTACCTGAATTCGACAGTACCTGAAGAATGTCTGCACATTTTAAATGAGTTATGCATGTTTAAACGGGTTAAAAGGGGGCGCCTATACTTTAAGTCTTTCAAGAACTTGATGTTACATTCAGTAAAATGCAAATGTGGTGTGGCATTTGCAAATTTTACTCATGGAACTCTTCTCTTTACTTTACGCAACTTATTCTATTTGTTTACAGAGTAAGGAAATAGATTTGCTGTAAGTCAAAGCTTGTCAAAGCCTATATAGTTACGTCCATCTCATGCATAAATACTGACTTTTCAGCGAGTGAACAGTTTTGATCGCTAGGTAGCTCTCTGCTTGTAGATGCAGCCAAAATTTAGGTGAATTACATCAATCTAACAATAATTTGTAAGGTCTTTACTTTGTAGAAAGGGGAGCATCACCCAAGTCTACGTGTATATAACACTGTACTGAGATTCCTTCGTCAGAAACAGATTAAGCAATACTGCAATTTGGATTCCTTCAACCAAAGCAGAATAATAAATACCGGTACAGTTTACATGCTGCTGAGATGAGATTCCTTTGTCAAACAGACTTACGCTTTAATGCTGAAATTACCGATACCAGACCTTTTAGACCTTAGACCTTTTTCTTTTTTTTATTATTATTTTAAGTAGAGATGTCAATTCCAGCTATCGTTTTATCTGCATTTAGACAAGCCAGCAGCTAGTGATCAAAATGTGTATCGCATATCATGTCCTATTTGGATCGGAATGATCAAATAAGCACTTTTAGGATAACAGTAGTTACGAAGGGGCCCTAGGTCATGCTAGTTTTCCCAGCTCAGGTGATTTGCTTACTATCTGGCATTAGGGTGACGAATGCCCTATTTGGAGTTTGTATTTCCTGTAACAAGTGATTGTCATGGAAGCTAATGTGCAGCAGTGTATATTTCACCCAGCGGGTGGCACAATGTCTGTATGTTTCAAAAAGCAGTGCATAGTCTGTTGGCACGTGAGGCTTAAACCTGCATTCAAGATTTTCTTTAAATCAGTAAAATTCAAATTTTACTAATGCAAACTCTTGCTTCCTTTTGAGCACACATTTTCATCTACTTTAAAAGTTTTATGTCCTATGCTGACTAGGAACTTTGTAGCAGAGTCGTGCATTGTGTTCATGCTGTGTGCCTTCTGGTTTTGCAGTTCAGAATCAATGGGGTCTTAGGAACCCTTTCTGAGGAGGCCTTCTGTGTTAGAGGCCTTCTGCATCAGGTCACGCATCGTTGAGTGGGCATTGCGTGGGGGGAGGTGAAAATATGGTGACTAACTGGTTTTGGAGGAAAAGTTTCTTGACGCTGGTGTCCTCCTCCGTCACAGGTTCGTTGTAAGTTCCACAGAAAACTCGTTCGGAGTCGGTGGTGGTAGCACAGGCCCTTCTAGGTCTGTCCTGCTTGGTGTCTGGGCAGGGCCCAGATCAGATGGAGTCTGTCTCGGTGTGCCACACCGGTTGGAGACTGCAGGTGAAAATCAATGTCTCGTAGATTGGCAGGGATGTTTCTGACCTTTCACTTGAGATTGTTGAGTGTCACTTCATGTGCCATTTCAGGGTTTGTCTGAGTTACCTTTTCCTCCTGCAGCTGCAGGGGCTCTCAGGCCACTGGCTGGTGAAGTGTTAAGCCGAGGGCTTTGGCTCCCCCCCCCCCCCCCCCCCCCGTCAATAATGTTACAGCATCACTAAGTCAGTGTTCGGACTTCCGCTGCACATTGATGGCTTTAGCTCTCTTTGAGTTCAACCATTTCTTTAAGTTCTTTGAGTGAAACAGTTCTTTACCCATCGGTTTGCAGGTGCTCAGAGCTGTCGTCCGCCTGAAAACTGATGATCTCTTTCAGTTGCTCTGCTCTGTCAGGGTCCTTGCATCTGTCCTGTGTCCTCTCACGCTGAGCAGGGTTTGTTCTCTGTGGAATTCTGTGGCTGGCAGCATTAGTTCATTTACCTCCTGTTTGAGGCCTGCGGGAGCGCGGCCAAGGAGAAGATGATTCTGGTCAGCTCTTGGTGGCTCAGGCCGGACGTCCGCTTTCGTTGTCGTCTAACTGTTCCTTTCTCTGCCGTGGCAGGTCATTGCCTGCTTCAGGCTGAAGGATGTCCATGACACTGCTCTGCCGGGTCTCCAGGGGGTCCTGGTAGGAGGCAGGGCTGGATGTCTGAGGCCTACTGGCACACTTGTGGGACACGAGATAGAGAGGGCAAAGGCAAATGCAAGTTTCTACTGAGGTGGTGAGCTATGAGCTTACTCATAACAAAATGTTTTGAGTATCCTAGTTGACGTGCTTTAAGCAGCGTCAACTGATGACTGGGCTTTTACATGTCACAACTATCACTCAAAAATGCTGATGGTTCTTCTCACATGTTGTGCTACGAGAGTAACAGATAGAGCAAAACCAAAATACAACAATAGGATGAAACCAGAAAAGAAGAGGAAGAAAGGAGTGTTTTACCTATTTAGGTTTAGCTAGGAGACATAGGTAAACAGGAGTCACTTATGGGTTATGCTGCTGTTAGACTAAGCTAGCAGGGACACATCAAACATCTCAAGGTCCAAAAGAAGAAGAAGAAACAACAGGAAGTGTTTCCAGTTCTGTCTGGGGCCTACTGTGCGTTTGTGTTTAGCCGTACTTCATGTACTTAGCTTGGTACTAAGGAGTGAGGATGGGTAAACACAGACAGGAAGTAGGATATTAATGACCTGTGTAACTCGCTAAGGAAACAACAGTCGCTAGATATTGTAATCCTAAAGAGAGAGAGAAGATGAGGATAGTGACTAGTGATCTAAAATAAGGTAAAGGTAAAGTAAGAACGTCCTTATAGCTCTAAGAAAACTAAAAGGGAAAGGGAAGCATATCAAGTAATTTAATTAAATTTCAAATTTAGTTAAGCTTTATTTATCTGAATATAAGAATTCAGGCTGAAACAAAAGTAAATAAATAAATTGAAATAAAATCAAAAAATAAAAATTAAACATCGAGTGTTCTCATAGCTCTGGTAACTAGAGTGGAAATTGAATAAGCAAATTGATTTAATTAAATCCCAAATTTAATTAAATTCAACTTAACCGAATAGGAATATTCAGGCTCAACAGGTGTGAAGACACAGAATACGATAGGGGTAGGTTTGGGTCGAAATAAAAGAAACACAAATGAAAACCACAGTATCTGGGTTTCAATCTGAAAGTGAAACCAAGAGGAAGGGGTCGAGCGAGAGAAAGAGAGAGAGAAGAGAGTGGTTTAACCCTCTTATGAGACGTGCTTCGTGAAGCTCTGACACCAGGAATCATTCGTCTCAAATCATTCGGAGTGGGTATCACTGCTAAGGTCACGTGATTTTATTAAACTGGGCTTCGTTACGCGTCATAGCTGTTTCGAAATTGTTTTAAATTTCAACGGTTCGTGAACCAGTGTGTATCTGGTCTCTATGTGATCTTGTATCACTTTATAGATTCGTACACATTTAATGACGCATTTGATAAAGGGTCTGATTGACTTTCAAGTCAAGCTTTCATAAAACAAGCCCTACAGTTTACTAGGATATTGTGCCTTGAAAGACACCTCATATTAAATGATATTAGGTAGCTCGCGGATTGCCATTACCTGATTACACCTTTTGATAAAACCTTTGCGATTGGTTTGTAAAAGGTGTTCCGTTGATTTGAGTTTCCGCTACACTTCCACTGTTTTGACCAGCAGAGGTCGCCAGCGAGGGCGCTTCAAACAAAGAATCATTTGTGACGCAGTTGACTCCTTTGATTCAAAGCCTCGAAGAGCTTTGACTCTCATTACTCGTGTTCAAATCACTCAGTTCAAATCACGCAAAATCTATAGTCTTTGGTTTAAGGTTACACTTTACGCTCTAAAGTGTCTAAGGTTTTTAGGCGGTGCTAAAACTATCACTCGAGGTAGAGGGTTTTACTTGTAAGTTATGCGTGTAAGTTAGGATTGAGGGAGCTATTGGCTACAACCGTCGCTTGTTTACACGAGGGTCTGTGAGATTGGTGCTGTTGTCAGAAAAACTAGATAGGAACGCCTGCTCGCGTTCCGGACGCAATGCCAACCAACAACACAGATCGGCCGGAGCAGCGGACGAGCTGTGCTGAAAGTTTGCACTGAGTCTCTCGCTTAGGCACATGACGTTGCATGTGAGTGACTCTTTCACAAATCAAACAGCACCGTTCTTTCCCAGACAATGGCAAATTAGCCTACTAGTTAGTTAGGCTAGAATTTATACCACTAATTTGACGCGATTGTTTCATATGAGCGCTTCGGCGGTTTAATATGAATACAATGAAGTAACGAACAACAAGGCCTTGATTGGTGACTGAGGAGCATCGCTCAGATCACCTTCAAAATGCTGAGAATGGAGTTTTCTTCGTCCATAATCAGATTAATTTGTTCTGGTACCATTTATACGCGCGGCTAATCTGAGATTTCTCCGTCAGAGAAGGTTTAACGTACGCTCGACTTCTATCTGAAATTAGGATTTCTTCGCTAATATCAGGAGTTTCTTATCGTACGATTTAAATATGCATTATAGCATTTGAGAAACTTTCTGCCATTCGTAGGAAGGCATATTCAGGCTATAGTTTTGCTGATTTCAGATACTTGTGCATGTGTATGAGATGTTAATAACAACTTATGGGACAACATATGATTGATTACTGTCTGCTTGCATACAATGTTTAATACGATGCCTGCATTCTCCACCATAATGTAAGGAACTCAGCTTTTTGGAAATATTAATAATCAATAATATCTTGTTATTATTAATTATAAATATTTGGGTCAGTTAATAGGATTAACTTGATGTGGCTGAATTAATATTACAATCAATTAATCAGTTCGTCCAACGAACTCTTTTGATTATTAATTTATTCTAAGAAAAGGGTATCTTCCATGGCCACAGAAGAATAATTATTTCTTCACATATACCGCACGTTGAGCCAGTAGCAAAAACCGTGATCATAAAGTGACAATGTGTTGCAAACAAATCAGAACCAAATACATATTATGTACAAGTTTTATTAACTAAATATAGATATTTATATGAATATAAATAAACTAAACAACATACACACATGAATACATAAATAGGTTAGTGATAGGATGAAATTGGAAACCGGAAGAGGGTCTATGAGAAGAACCATCAGAATTTCATTTTCACATTTCATTGAATTGAATACGTGCATTTGTAATGGGAACAATTCTTGAAGTTGTTGAAAATTGAAGTCGTTGATGGTTCCGGCAGTGTCAAGTGGAAGTTGGTTGAGCGTTCTCTTTCTCCAGGAACGCATGATTGGTTTGGTCAAGGCCTGGGACTCTGTTGAGGCCACGCCGAGCACCCAGGAGAAGTGAGGAAGTCGGAAGGATGGGTGATTGGAGTCGTTGTTGGTTGGAGTCTTTGTTCCAAAACTCCTGAGATTGTCTTTGGTTCTTTGTGAGAGAGTCTCCTCTCTTTTCCATGAGGCCGGATCTGGTTGGGATCCAGGCCTGCTGGAAGGCCTCTTGGCCCCCATGGAGGGGGAGGGGGGGTTTCCCCGTATCACCCGAGACCGTGTTTGCGGCAGGATGGAAAACCAAGAGAGGGCGGTCACTGTTGCCTGCCTCTGATATAGTCTGAAAAAGAACCAACCCCTAAGGTTTGAATGGACCTATGAGTAAGGTGACATGTCCACGAGGGGAAGCGGCTCTTAGTTGATTTATGGTCTTTGTCCCCAGCGTGCTTAGACTGTTCATTCAAGCTCAAATAGACATAACAAATTCAAATTGCATTCTAAGAGAAGGTGATGTACATCAAAGTATGTGTCATTAAATGAGGATTAATTAGGTAGGAAGAATGATACAGGTGAAGTTATATTGACCGTTGGGTGATTGTGCAACCACATACACCCCAATCAAACATACCATGTTGTTATACCTAATAGTACACGAGACAGTAAATCATCACAGTTTCTGTGAGGCATGTTCCTTCATAGATCAGAGTAATACCGCAAAGTTTATTTAATTAAAGATTGTCTCTCTCTCTTGAGCATGTGGCGCATGTGGCCACATTCCTTTGAGGTCGTAAAAGTCTGTTATCAGTCTTAAAGTGTTCTGTAACCGGACACCCGGCTGACAAAGTAACTTCATTTGTGAGGTTAGTTTTGGGGGAGAGTTTCATAGACCTTTATATTGATTAAATATAGTGAATATGAATAATTAGTGTGTGTCTGAATGGTCCAGACCCTACAGGAGATACAAAGGCAACTTGTGGATTTTTTTTGGTCTGGACAACACTGGATTCGAGCTGCTGCTTTATACCTTCCGGTTCAAGAGGGAGGTCAAGGTTTGATTGATATCAGATCCAGAATCATGGCTTTCCGGTTGCAAGCAGCTCAGAGACTGTTATATCGCACTGATGCTTCATGGCAAAAGACGGCTTCTGCTCTTCTCAGGCGGGTCAGAGGTATGGGATTGGACAAGCATCTGTTCTTAATGGAGCTCCAGAATGAGGACCGTGTGAGTTTGACTGTTTTCTATAAGTCAGTTCTGGAGGCATGGAAGGTGTTTACCATTTCACGTACACCGAATACACATGCTGGATTATGGCTTTTTGAAGAGCCAATTTTTCTTAATGATTTTTTACCATCAAGACTTGTGTCTGGACCCAGTTTGTGTGCATGTTTCACTGCTGCGGGATGCACAAAGCTGGGACATATTTTGACCAAGAGCTTAGAGGAATTGAGTGAAAGGACTGGAGTGAGATCTCTGAGGCTGCTGAAACATGCTACAACTGGAATTATAAAGTCTTTGCATGTGGACCATAAGATTTTTACAAATGACTCTATAGCAACTGATCAATGGAGAAAGGGGGTTCCTTATGTTTTTCCTTCTCTGAATGTGACTATTGCTGTGGGAGAATGGCAAGATGATGAGAACTGTCTTTTGTCTTTTGAAACCCTCATTGTCTTTTGCTTCAAATAAATGGACAATTTTTTTTGGAATTCTTTCCTCCCCTAGAGGCTGCTGGCGGTCCTTATACAAACGCCCCATTGACAAAAGAACGGGAGACCTTCAGTGGAGGATCGTTCATGGGGCGATAGCCACAAACAGATGGGTGAATGACGGATAAGGATTTAAAATGTGAAAAAAAATAAAACTGGCAAAAAATTCAAATTTGTGACCCTGGACCACAAAACCAGTTTTAAGGGTCATTTTCTTTAAATTGAGATTTATACATCAAATGAAAGCTGAATAAATAAGCTTTCCATTGATCTATGGTTTGTTAGGATATGACAATATTTGGCCGAGATACAACCTTTTGAAAATCTGGAATCTGATGGGGCAAAAAATCTAAATATTGAGAAAATCGCCTTTAAAGTTCTCCAAATGAAGTCCTTAGCAACGCATATTACTAATGAATGGAAATAAATGAAATGTACACCATTTTGAGTTCCCCACCACTAAATGCAAGTGTGTGTGTGTGTGTGTGTGCATGTCTGTTTGTGTGTATGAATATGCGTACATGCCCGTGTGTGTGTGTGTGTGTGTGTGTGTGTCTGTGTGTGCATGTCTGTTTGTGTGTATGAATATGTGTACATGCCCGTATGTGTTTGTCTGTGTGTGTGTGTGTGTGTGTGTGTGTGTGTGTGTGGTTACAAAACTGTTCCACACATTGATCGAATTCGTCGTCTTTCAGGTCATCCTCCTTTGCCAAGCCAGTCTCTGGACATTCTGTATCATCTTCCCAATCATTCGCGAAAAAATCATTTACTATGTTCGTTAAATTATTGCTGTCATTAAAGTTTAAATTGAGCAAACGCGCTATCTCAGAATCCATGGCTTGCACCGTTACCATGGCGGATTGTGTACACTGAGCACGCGAAGAAGTCGCCAGCCAATGAGAGGCGCTGTAGCAGGCCGTTGCTAAGAACAAAACAGTTTGTGACGTTAATGACGTTGTGGAGAGTTATGAACCCGAAAGGGGGAAATCTAAGCTTGACATAGATACCAAACTTGAGTGGGTAATTCCCAAAGAGCGGACAGCAGCGAGCGAAGTTTGTAGGCGTGTTTTCTGACTTTTTTTTTGCGCGATTTTGCTGCATCCATTCACAAAAATATATTTTATATATATTTATGGTAGGAAATTTACAAAATATCTTCATGGAACATGATCTTTACTAAATATACTAATGATTTTGGCATAAAAGAAAAATCAATAATTTTGACCCATACAATGTATTGTTGGCTATTGCTAAAAATATACCCCTGCGACTCACGACTGGTTTTGTGGTCCAGGGTCACATTTTAGGACTTTCTATACTTATTAGAGTGTTGTGTATACTGTAATGCAATGACATGTACACATTTCAAGAATGTAATTAACCATTTTTTTTGGTGAATAAGATCTTTTTCCCCATGAAAATGTCATTCCTGGGTAACGTAATGAATTTTTAAATTAATTACATTTCTACCATTGTTGGCATATACCCATGTACTGATATCCATAATTGGAGCTCAACAAACAATTAGTGCTCGGAAAACTACATTTTAATAATAATTAATATAATCAATTTGGGATTTCATATAGACATGGGCTCATTTTTGGCTGCTGATAACTCAAAATTCACAACCAAATAAATAAAAAAAAGCTGGGAAATGTTTAAAAATGTTTTCCAATAAAGTAAATAAGACTTGTTTTATCCTTAACTCAAACAGAAAAACAGAATTGTGTAATCTAACATACAAATATGGGTTAAATTAATTTCCTGTGTCATTGTTAGCCGGAATGACATACTGTTAGACTGAAGGACATTCTGCAATATTTTTCAGGATTACCATGAAAACCATCCTCGGTATCATTTTTCCTTCCAACACTCAAACTTGAAACAAAGTAAGAAACACTAAAACTTTTTTTAAATCGTTAAAAACGTGTCAATAAACATTTTTTTATGTAAATTCATTAATTCAGCCAACACTTAAATGCAACAGCATTTCATACATTTTGTGATAAAACATTAACATATTTTATAAATACAGCTATAAATGCTTTATTCTTGATTTAAAAGCATATCTATATTGTTTAATAATTGTATTTTCATACTTTATTATTTATCAATTTATCATTTCTAAATGAAGTATTGCATTATTTACAAACCAGTCATGTAGGAACTGTCAGTGGTTCATAAGATCACTTAGAAAGTGTATGTAAATGATTAATAAAGTATTAAAATGTACATTCATACATATGATTATTTAGACATATAGTAATAGTAACTTAGTGTGTTAATAAATGCTTTATTAACATGTATTTATACTGTAATTCAGGGTTAATTCGGGTAGTTATAAAGCATTTAGTAGTGGTCAGTTAACTATTTTGTGAGCTCATCTAAAGTGAGGACTAGTTCTGCCTCGTAAAGCATTTATAAAGGAGATTTAAAGACTCAGTAATCTTCTAATGAGAAAAAATTAAACAAACACAACACAGTGATTCAGAACATAGAAATATTTAACAGTCTTTAAATCTCCTTTAGCTTTTTGCTTCGGAGCCAAACACTTCGATGCCTCTGCTAAGTCAGTTGAAACTACTCGTACGAGCCTTCTGGACCTCTCCTTCCCGGTGCGGGCGTGACAGCACGGCAGCGCGAGCAGTTCGCTTTCTCTCTCTTTCTTTTTCTTTCTTTTTTGTTTTAAAACTGAGCAAAGAAAAAGAGCTGTTTTAACAGCTGGTGAGGTGCGCTTCAGAGCGCTCAAAAGCTGTTGTAACAGCTGGTAAGGTGCGCCTTGCAAGCGCTCAAAAGCTGTTGTAACAGCTGGTAAGACCCCAGCGAGAGAGATCCAGCGCACAGACGGGTGCACATTCCCGTCTGTGATCGCTGTGACTGTTCCCCTGCGTGCTTTCAGCACCAGTGAGAGTAGTCCCTAAAAGAGCTTACACAGATAGTTTGCGTCTTTTTCAAGATGACGTTCTATCTGTGTGTTTCTGGATGCGGTCGTTACCTGGGGTCGCGGGATGGTCACGATCGCTGCCTTGTGTGTCTGGGCCTCGAACACGCACAGGCAGCGTTCGTGGATGAGTCATGTACCCATTGTGGGAAGATGACCATCTCGGAGCTGAGGTCGAGACTCACGTTCCTGCAAAGGGGCGGAGTCCCCGTGCCTGCACCTCGTTCCAACCCCCCTTCGCGGGTTGCTACGGGCAGTGACACGGGTGACCTGAGGATTACAGTGAGCGCGCTTCCTTCGGGGAACCAACCCCCTAGGAACCCTCACTCCTCTCATGCTCCGCAACCAGTTGAGCTGCCAACGGAACGTTCTGGACCATCCTCGAGATGTGTACCAGTCGTTTCGTTCGGCGCTCCCTGCGACGACCAGATGTCGATCGCTGCATCGGAGGGTGGGTCAGACCTCTCCGCGGACGACGGCTCAGAGCCGCTGCCTCCTTCGGGTGTGCCAGCAGTGCCCGAGTCGGACCCGGAGATGATGGCCATGCTTTCCCGGGCCGCCAACAGGATCGGGCTCGTGTGGAACCCTCCACCGTGTCCCGAGCCCTCGAGGTTGGACGATTGGTATCTCGGGGTGGCGCGCGCTGGTTCTCAGCAACCCACCCCAGTGCCTTTCTTCCCGGAGGTGCATGAGGAGCTCACAGGGACGTGGACGGCACCTTTTACTGCCAGAAACCGTCTCGGTGGCTCCTCCTCCCTCACCACCCTTGATGGCGGGGCAGCTAAGGGATACACGCGTATCCCGCCAGTGGAACGGGCCGTTGCTATGCAACTGTGCCCTAACTCCACTTGGCGTGGAGAACCGTGTCTTCCTTCCCGGGCCTGTAAGTACTCGTCGGACCTGACCGGCAAAGCTTACAAGGCCTGTGGGGAAGCTGCCTCTGCCATGCACGCTATGGCGTTGTTGCAGGTTCATCAGGCCAAGGCACTGAAGGACCTGCACGAGGGTGGTCATGATCCACAAGTTCTCCAAGAACTTCGTGCCGCAACTGACCTCGCGCTTCGTGCGACGAAGGTCACTGCGCGGTCAGTGGGTCGTGCGATGTCCACACTTGTGGTCCAGGAACGCCATCTCTGGCTGTGTCTGGCTGACATGCGGGAGACCGACA
This sequence comes from Gila robusta, assembly GCA_030770095.1. Classification (NCBI taxonomy): domain Eukaryota; kingdom Metazoa; phylum Chordata; class Actinopteri; order Cypriniformes; family Leuciscidae; genus Gila; species Gila robusta. Next base: position 213,353 of record JAVALU010001965.1, read on the forward strand.
AGATCAGGTTCCTTAACTCCCCCGTGTCCCAGACCGGCCTCTTCGGCGACGCGGTCGAGAACTTCGCCCAGCAGTTCTCGGCTGTACAGAAGCAGACTGAGGCCATCAGACACATCCTGCCGCGGCGGTCAGCTGCTGCCTCCACCCCACCGCCCGCGGCTCCTCGGTCTGCTCGTCGCCGTGGGCGTCCTCCTGCGTCTGCCCCTGCTCCCGCGCCGCAGCAGCAGCCTCCATCTAAACGGCGCCGTGGAGCCAGTCGCAGGCAGGGCGCCCCGCCCGTCCAGGCCCCCGCCAAGAGGGGCGGCAAAGCCAAGGGTAAGCGGCCCTAGGACGGGCGACCCGGAGATGGAAGGGACTGCTCTCCAGGAGACGATGACTGCATCGCTCCCTCCCCCGGAAGAGGGCCGGGTGGTAAATCCTTTGTTTCATTTTGTTTGTGTTCCGCCGCTGGCCTTAAAACCAGCGGTACCCAAATTCTCAATAAAAGAGCAGTTTCTATCATCTCTGGGTCCGAAGAAGACCCGGAGAGCAGTGGGGGGTTGGAATCCTCACCACTCTCATCCGCCTCTTCTTTCGCCAGCCGGCAGCTGTGTACGGTCCGAGAACGCCACCGAGCCGCCTCCCGCACCTCCTGCCCCGTGGAACCAGGTAAGTGCTGCACAGCACACTCAGACCCCGCTACGGGCCGCCTCCCAGAGAGAGCCTCCCGAGCCGCGTCCCTGTGTTCCACCTCGCTGCCCCACTCCGGGTACGCCTACGGTCCCTTTGGTCCCGCTTGTACGGTCTCTGCGAGCCTGGTTAGCGCTCCCCAGTCCGTCTCGCTGGCTCATTCGAACCATCAGGCTCGGCTATGCGATTCAGTTCGCCCGGCGTCCCCCCAAGTTTCGGGCCATCCACTCCACTACAGTGAGAGCAGCCGATGCCCATGTCTTGCGTGCGGAGATCGCAGTCCTACTGGCGAAGGATGCGATAGAGCCGGTCCCTCCAGCCGATATGAGGTCAGGGCACTACAGTCCCTACTTCATTGTACCCAAGAAAGGTGGTGGGTTACGACCGATCTTGGATCTGCGAGTTTTGAATCGGAGCCTCCACAAGCTACCGTTCAAAATGCTCACGCAGAGACGCATTTTCGAATGCATCCGTCCCCAAGATTGGTTTGCAGCGATCGACCTGAAGGACGCGTACTTTCATGTCTCGATTCTTCCTCGACACAGGCCATTCCTGCGCTTTGCGTTCGAGGGTCGAGCATATCAGTACAAAGTCCTACCCTTCGGGCTGTCCCTGTCCCCCCGTGTCTTCACGAAAGTCACGGAGGGGGCCCTTGTTCCCATGAGAGAACAGGGCGTTCGCATCCTCAACTATCTCGACGACTGGCTCATACTAGCACACTCTCGAGATCAGCTATGCGAACACAGGGACCTCGTGCTCAGGCACCTCGGCCAGTTGGGTCTTCAGGTCAACTGGGAAAAGAGCAAACTCTCCCCTGTGCAGAGGATCTCTTATCTCGGTATGGAGTTGGATTCGGTCACTCAGACAGCGCGCCTCACAGAGCAGCGTGCTCAGTCGGTGCTGAACTGCTTGAACACGTTCAAAGGCAGGACGGCGGTCCCACTGAAATTCTTTCAGAGGCTCCTGGGGCATATGGCAGCAGCAGCAGCGGTAACCCCGCTCGGCCTGCTTCATATGAGACCGCTTCAGCACTGACAAATATATTGATCTGAAATATAGCAAATTAATTTTAAATTCATTCAGGTTCAATTACCAAACATATCTCAAGGTCTTTTTGTCTTTTTATTAATTTAATTAATAAACTAATTATATAAGACTTATATAAAACTATTGTCAGTGCACTACAAATAAACTGGTTCTATGCCTTTATTAATAAAACTTATTTAAAAAATACAAGGATTTAGGCTTTATACAAGACATGCATTCTCATGCAAACATAATAGCTTAATTTTTCTATTCTATATTTCTATTATGACTATAAATTTTCAATTAAAATAAAAATCCACAAACCAAAATACCAGCATTTTGATTGTGTGTAAAATTATAAGGATGTTTTGGGGAAAATAATGAGAATGACAATTTAATCATTTAAGACTGATATACAGTGAGGATATTTAGCTCACTGTGACCTCAGATTGTGACCACATCACAAGTATCCTAGGAGCTCATGATGACATCACTATGAGATCAAATTGTTGACTGGGATGTCTATGTTCACTGATCAATGTTTATATGTGAATAAAAGCCTAAAATAAATCTGTTCATCATAAAGCGATCAAGTCTCTTCAGAAAGTTTGGACTAAACAGCTCAAATCATGAATGAATGAATGAATGAGGCATTTAACACTTTCATATGTACTAGGCCTACACTCAAAGTGCTTTACAATCATATCAGGGAATCCCTTTCTCATCCACCACCAGTGTGCAGCATCCACTTGGATGATGTGACGGCAGCCACAGTACAACGGCGGAATATTATAATTTATAATTTATAATATATAATATATAATATTGATTAGCTTTAAGATCTTTTTATGAATTTTCAGAAGCGTCAGTTTCTGTTTCAATTGCATAGATGTCAATGGAGGGACAGAAATCTCTCAGATTTCATTAAAAAGATATTCATTGGTGTTTCGAAGGTCAACAAAAGTCTAAGGGTTTGGAGCAATGTGAGGGTGAGTTATTAATAACAGGATTTACATTTTTGGATAAACTAACCCTTTAACAGCATAAGGTTAATAATCAAGTTTATTGAAGCACTGGCCCTAGTTATAAAAACATGAAGAGAAAACTCTTCATAAAATACATGATACAACATAATACATAACCAGAGATGGGCAGTATTTTAATTACAAAATACTCAAAAGTAATTAAATACGTATTTCAAATACGTGTAATTTGTATTTTTTATGTGAGTGTGTTGCTGAAATCTGAGTACACAGCAAAAAGTGTTAAATCAGCACTGCTCAGAGCACATAATGGTCCCACTCTACAGAGTGTTAAAGTAAGCTAATGAGATAATTAGGTGATTAATTGAGTGATGATTGAGCATTATTGAAGACACCTAAAGCAGAATCACTGAATGAGAAAATCTAAAATTGTAAGCCACCGTTATGGTGATCAGTGTTTGCTTTAGTTGGGCTCTTGACCCTTATATTATTAACTTTAGATTTTGTTTGGCTGTTGTATCTGAGTTATAACTGCCAGATAAACAAAGAAAAAAGTGATCTAATGATGTTGGTTATATGATGACAATCATCATTTGAATTTTATGTTTGTGATTTATGCTGTTGGTTACAGCATAACTGTGATTCTGCATAAATATCCAGAATTTTAGATATTTTATAAAGGATTTTTTAAAAGTTGTTTAAAAAAAAATCTTTCTTTTAGGCACACACAGACGTCAAGATTCAGTCTATGCATCTCAACAATGGTGACGAGCAGAATTTTCAATTAGGAAAAGTAAATTACATAGACAATTCAGATCATAATTTATTCATACCGCAATGCATGATGGGAGCCATTAATGAGTTGTGATTGGTGGCAGCCACTGCAACATGCATTATTATTGTCACCATTGTTGAGATTCACAGGCTGATTATTGATGTCTGTGTTTCTAAATAAATTCATTTGAAAGTGTTATGATCAGAACAATGTTTATTAAATATTTTGGATTATAAGAAAAATACTGATAATCATGTGCTGTAGAATCACAAAGCTGTTGCTAACAAGTTAACCCAAACGATCTCAATAAGTTTCATTTTTCAGATCACAGCATGATTATGCCAAAACATAACCAACACTATCAGATCACACTTTTCTTTGTTCACTTGACTGTTATAAATCAATAACAGCAGACAAACAAAATTTAAATTGAAAGTAAAAGGGTCAAGAGTCCAACTAAAGCAAACACTGATCGCCATAACGGTGGCTTACAATTTGTGATTTTCTCCTTCAGTGATTCTGCTTGTTAACATCAGGTGTCTTCAATAATGCTCAATCATCACTAAATTAATCACTTAATTATCTCATTAACTTTAACACTCTTGAGTGTTAATTTAACACTCATAACTGCATCATATCTTCCATCTGAAAGCAGGTGAAGGCGATTTACTACTAATCAAGGAACCGGCTTTACTGACGAGATGCGCATAACAATGTCATGCGATATATCGCCCAGCCCTAATAAATATTTATATAAATATTGATTTATATATAAATATAAAAATATAAATATTGATTATTTTAAGTATTTTAAATGGAAATTACAGTCCCTCAAAGTTTTTAATTACAAATTACATTTGATTTGTTTTTGTTAAGGAAAATACAAATTACATGTATTTGAAATACGTATTTAATTACTTTTGAGTATTTTGTAATTAAAATACTGCCCATCTCTGTACATAACGATGCAATCCAATACTGATAAGAAGTATATTTCTGGTTTCTAAGCTTTAGCCTAAAAACTGATGGCCAAAAAAAAACATAAAATGGACAAGAAAATTGATGTTAATGCAAAATTACACTCCAAAAAAAAAAAGAAACAAAAAGAAACATATATACATTACATCAGTCCAGCACATAATAGCGGTTATTCTCTTGCAAAGGGTCAGAGGGTTAAATAAATCTCTTTAGTGACTCATCACTGATGATCCCTGTCAATCATGTGTGGCTCCGCCCACAGAGCTCAGGATTGGTTCATTTGTGCTCAGCCTCTTACTGCAGTATCTTCTTGTTGATCTGAAAAAACAATAAGATAAAGAAAGACTGACTGAAATTCATCAACAACATTGCTTGTACTGCATGTATCAGAAGATTATTATGGAGGAAGCTGAATGCCCCAATTTGCAGCTTTACTTCCAAACTACAATTCCTGTTCATCGTACACAACAAAATCCTGTGTTAAATTACCCCACAGTGTACATATGTGTCCAACTACAGAGTGTTAGGTTCTGCTAGACATCTACAGAAGCTCTTATTGAGTATTAACAGAGGTTTAGATGTTGATGTTAATGATGGAAATTATAGTTTTGTTTAAACTGTTTGTTTTGTATAGTTGTGTTTGCTTTAGCTGGTCTCTTGACTAAACTAAATATAACAAAATATATTATTAGTTGCTAAGAAAGCAAAAATCAAAGATGATCAGGTGATATGTATTTATTGATGGTGATTTAATTTGCATTATCATTTAGTGTAGTATGTCTCAAATGTTTAAGTAATGTAGAATGTCATCCCTGATTAAAAGTGGGGTATTGTTAATGGTAATCTTAATATTTTACTGTCAGCATTAAGATCCAGATCGTTCTGATTTTAGAATTTTAAAATAGGATTTTGTACAGACTTATTATTTATTATTTTCAATACAACATTAACATCTAAACCTCAGTTAAGTAAGCAATAAGGTACGAGAGGCTGTGTTGTATCGTGAATAAGTAACGGCTGAAGGACGTTGTTAGGCACGACGTGAAGCGGAGTATTTTTTTCATTACGAGTCTTCTCGAATGTATCAATGTTACATTTCAGCACTTCAGCATGATGGTTCATATTTGTAGAAGTCTACAAATTGTTCCTCAAACCACTTATCCATTGTCATGCCACCTAGTAAATCGAAATTTACTTTAAACATTTTAGCCTTTTTAATTCTTACGTTTTTTTCTGTTTATGTTGATACGTGTGGTTGCTAAGGGTGTTGCTAAGGGTGCAGTGATAAATAGAACCGCTGGGTGAAGCGGTCATAGCCGTGTTTTATCGTGAATAAAGCACAACTATTGACCAATCAGAATCAAGGATTGGAACTAACCGTTTTATAATTCTCAATAAGAGCTTCTGTAGACGTCTGACAGAAATAAAGTCAGTCTGGTTAGTAATAAGTGAAGCTGGTAATGCTGTTTGTGGAGTTGTTTAATCCTCCTCTGCTGAGATCTACAAAGATTAAGGGTACGTTTACATGACAACGATATGCTTAAAACAGAAAAGTATTCTGCGTACAGACGACATCATTGTCAAAACAATCCTTATACACACAGATCCACGAAAACGACAGTAAACGCTGTATTCTGCTGCCATGCGATGGCGATGAACCTATGACTGAACATGTATAGACTGTATAGACATCATCGTCTTAGGATATTTTTGTTGTTAACACGGAGACCGTTTTCAAAAACCTGTACTTTGAAACCCGTTTTCAGGGACTCTTAATGCTGTTGTTGTGTAAATGAACAGCCAAAATGCATTAGTTGAAAACAGTGTCTTGTAAACAGCCCCTGAGACTGTGATTGAAGTCAATTGTAGTTTTGCTCATTAACATCAGGTATCTTCAATAATGATCAATCATCACTCAATTAATCACTTAATTATCTCATTAACTGCAGCACTGATTCAGTTACTTTTAATACCCTGTAGTGTGGACACATAATATGTGTTATATATTGTTATATATATTATGTACACTGAGGATTGTTAATTTAACAATGGGGATTTTGCTGTGTGACAACCAGACCTATTATAAATCTAAATATATTCGATTAAATTAATTGAAAAGTGTAGTATCCAAGTAGTATTAGAAGATGTTGCTGTCGTAATGAAGACAGTAACACACAGCACATCTCACTTACTTTGAATGTGTTGTACAGGTCAGAGGTCATGGACTTGAGCTCAAGAGCAGTGTCTTCATTGTAATAAGTGAGCTATAGGGACAGAGACAAAATGACTTACATCAGAAAATAGGAGGCAATATAAAAATTATATAGTAATATAATAATAATATATATATATATATATATATATATATATATATATATATATACTGTATATAAAAACGGTTCTTTCTGGTTCTCGAATCTGATTGGCTGAAAGCCTTTTCCAGTTGTACGATATGTACACAGTAACAGCACCCTGACCATCTCACCGTTTGTCTCACTCTGCTTGCGTTGACCGTCATGGTGGTCTAGCAAATCCACAATATTTTTAATAAATACTACTGTAGTTGTCACAAAATAAAGTTTTAAGAATTTTATAAGCGAGAATATAGTAATTTAGACCTCAAATATTTGACTAATATATAATCTTAGTGCTTATTTTACATTATGTTGAGACGTTTTTGAAGATAGGAGCTCCAGGCCATCAGCGGCCGTTTCATGTACCCGCAGAGAACAGCATGATCTCTGCCAGTCCTCAGGAATTTGCCGCTGGCTCTTTTGTAGATAGTGGTTAAACATGAGATATACTTAATTTGGGGTAGCCTTTATCAAACGGGCGATCTTTGGTCTTATTAATCTATTACTTGTTCCAGAGCAAATTGATTTTTGTTAAGGGGAAAATTAAGTTTTATAACTATATTTAGGCTATAGCCTATTTCACTTAAATCCTGTACTAGAGTGCTACTTGAACATTTGACTGAATTGTTTGCTTGTGTTTATTTCCTATTATCTTTTATAATGGCTATTGTTGTTAATTTAAAAATTGATGTTCAATAAATATTATTCTATATAAATAATATGCCATATTTAGTATTGAAAAAGGATTGTGATATGGACTTCAGTGAAAAGTTACATTATTACGCCATTAGATGGCAGCAAAGACCGTCTTTGTTTTAGCGCTGTCATGGGAAGAACAAAGAAGAACAAATCCCTTTCCTCAGCGGACATTCAATCTGATTTTTTTGTATATAATATTATCAGAGGTGTAAAGTCCAGGTTCAGAAAGTAAAAGTCCTCCTCAGTATTTTGTTCCAATCACCTGGATTTGCTAATTAGCAGTTTTTGTCAGCCAGGAGACAGAACTAATTAGTGAAATCAGCTGGCTGAGTTCATGTGGAATAAACATATGGCAGGACTTTTACTTTCTGACCCCTGGACTATACACCTCTGACTGTTAGTTCTTGTGTTTCTGCTCGCCTCTTTTTCTGTTCTCTTTTTTCCTTCAGTGATTCTGCTTGTTAACAGGCTTTATTAAGGATGAAATGACATATTTAATTTACACAGATTTTGTGGCTCAGATAAGGTCCAGTTCTGGTTTATTTATTTGCTCTTGGCTGACATGTGGCATTGCTATGGCCTGCTTGTGGCTCAGATCTGGCAAACAGGAGTGAGACGCCCAAGGGCCGTCATTCCACGCTGCATGTGGGCCAGATCATTTTTCCGCGTGTGCCAGATGTGGGCCAGATCTGGGATGTCACAATGTTGCTATGTGAGTAGTTCTGCAGAAAAGAGTGTTTTTAAAGACACTCCGTTGTTGTTTCTTATTTATTTACTCAAGTGTGCCATCAAACTGTTGCATAAATGCAATATCACAATCACTAGTGGTGGGATATGGCTTTATATCAGCACGCTGTGATTACCTAAGGCCGAATCACAGCCATATTGATATACAGCGATATTGCACTGCTACTTTTGTGATATTGCTCATATATATATTAAGAATCAACTCATTTGTTTCCAGAGGTGTATAGTCCAGGGGTCAGAAAGTAAAAGTCCGGCCATTTGTTTATTCCACTCATGACCTCAGCCAGCTGATTTCTATCCCGTATGAAAAACTGTGCTAATTACCAAATACAGGTGATTGGAACAAAATACTTTTACTTTCTGAACCTGGACTTTACACCTCTGTTTCTGAATCAGACTCTGTTGCTCCTGCTGTATGTTTGTTCCTGCATGCAGATCATGAAGACACATGATTATAGAGATAACGGATGGTCGATTGATTTTCTGCTTCTGTAAAGTCATGTTGTGTTTGGATCAATTACCGGTTCCTCAGTGAGATCTTCAGATTTAACACTCCTTCGTTTCTTTCTGTAATAATGACAGAAATTAACAGCATATGGATGACTATATTTGAAATGATCAATGTTGTTTGTGGTTCTCACATTATAAACAGAATGACGACGATAATGATGATGACGAGGAGGAATATTGCTCCACATTCCACTGTGATCCCAAAAACTTCATGCCATCTGGATCTGTGATGCTCTGAAAGAGTGAAACATTATCAGCTAAGATTAACAGTCCAGACTGAAGAAAGATATACAGGTTTGCTCTTACAAAGCTTCACCTGTGACAGTTACAGCGTCTGATCTCTGAGATCCATATTGATTGTGAGCCTGACAGTAGAAGCGTCCACTCTGTAGTGCACTGAAACTCTGTCCAGATCCAACAGCTGAGGTTTCATTCTCCTTAAACCAGCTGAAGTTCAGAGCAGGAGGGTTTGAGTCACTGATGCACTTCAGAGTCACTGAATCTCCCTCCACTATTACACCAGATCCACTTATCAACACTGAGACGTTCCTGGGTGGGTCTAAAACAGGACAGAAATTAAAATTCACAACAAATATTAGAAAATTATGAGTTTGAAGTTTTTGAACAATGTGCATACAACATTAACTCACACATGACGTTTAAAGTTACAGCATCAGAGTATTTCTCTCCATGTTTATTGATGGACTTGCACTTGTATTCTCCACTGTCATCAGAGCTGATCTTTGAGATGTTGTAGATTCTTCTAGATTTTACAATCGTTCCTCCTTTAAACCAGCTGAAGTTCAGAGCAGGAGGGTTTGCGTCACTGATGCAGTTCAGAGTCACTGAATCTCCCTCCACTATTACACCAGATGGACTGATGGACACTGAGACGTTCCTGGGTGAGTCTGAAAAGGACCAAAGAAAGCTCTATACTCGTGTTTTGCATTTGTTATGCCAGTTCCAGTTCGGATCCAGCCTCTTATGAAGACTTCAGAAGACTTCAACACCAGAGATAGTGCCAACTCCTGAGAGGACTTCAAATGACGCAAACTTTGCATCAACATGCACCAATGCTACATTTTTCTATTTATCCATTTGTTAACATGTATTCATTGTCTCAAAAAGGTCATAGTTTCTGCCATAAATTAATACATTGTTAGCTCTGTAATTTGTATGTACATTTCTGAAATGCATTTCTTGGACACAGTCAACTCCATGTTCAGCAAAAACTCCAGTGTTAAATGAACTCTACAGGGAGTTTATATGGCTCCAGACTCAAGAGTGTTAACCCTTTAGGCGCCAGAGGTTTTTTCCTAAAACGTTCGATTTTGACATCTTAATTTCAAAAGGCTATATCTTAAAAGTGATAAAAGATAGACTTTCTGTAAATTAGAGAAATATTAAGGATGACCCAAAGTTTATGTAGGGATTACATTTTCCCATCTAATTTGCATATTATGACGTCATATGGTGGCGGCCATCTTGGATTATAGAATTTTCATGAAAAGTCACATGTTTAAATGATAAAATGCAGAACTTCTTTTTCCCCCAAAATGTCCCTCACCTTCTGTATGCTATATTGCACAATACTGAATGCTCAGGTAAATAGTAAGTAGTGAACAAACTGTGTAAATCATTACTAATAAATGGTAGAAACAAACCGAATGCTTGTAGCGGTTGGCCTTTTGCTGTAGAGATTTTCCATTTACTACATACAGTAGGCACTCTGATTCCATGTATGGGGCACATATATATTATTCATATGCTTGTGATAGACTATGCATAATAGCCCCTCTGCCCCCTGTCACACCACCTCTGCTCTTGCTACGAGCAGCGCGGCCAGATCTGCCTCGCGCGCGCCGAGTGTGCACAGCTCGGACTACTGTCATTGCCATTGCGACTCCCCACCCTGCCTCCACGTTGCCCCGTAACTGTCCTATGAATACTTCGACCTTGTCTAACATACCCAGTGGCATTAGACAAAGTCTCCACCACAATACTGTCGCCGCGATTGCGGAGAGGCACACGGTCAGAAGACAAAGCTATGTGGCTAGCGCGGTAAAAATCTCCCGCCTCGTTCCCCACAACACTAACACGTCTGCTAACTTCGCGATGAACACTCCGACCCCGGGAAACATTGTTCCCACCACTGACATTGGGCAAAGGACCATCTACATTGGGCAACGGATTCACCGTTTGTGCTTTGTGTAGGGCTATACTTTCACTTTCAGAATCACCGTCATAGACAGATATTCCCCTTCAGAATCAGAGTCCGCGAATAGAAGACCCAACACTTCATTGCGGGTAAGCTTAATTGATGCCATTAGATAATAATAATAATAGTAATAATAATAATCTAATGCAAATACTCGCTGACATTGACAATATTGCTCTGATAAAATGGCTCACTCGCACACTAGCTCCGCTTTTGTTCACACTGATTCAATGCACTCTAGCTTGAAGATTCTGTATAGAAGCGTGACCTTTTTTTTGAGTCGGGGATGAAGTATGACATGTCTGCCATCTAGTAGAGGGAAGGTCGAACGAAATTTGACACCTTATTTGACAAAATCGGCTGTTTTATTCAGTGCCGCATCTTGTCGAGTAACCTCGACCGTGGCGCCATAAGGGTTAAAGTGTTAAAATATGAGTGTTAAATGAACACTCAAGAGTGTTAAAGTTAATGAGCTCATTAAGTGATTCATTGAGTGATGATTAACCATTATTGGAGACACCTGATGTTAACTAGCAGAATCATTGAAGGAGAAAATCTATTTTTTAAGCCACCATTATGGTGATTAGTGTTTGCTTTAGTTGGGCTCTTGACCCTTAAACTGTTAACATCAGATTTTGTTTTGGCTGTTGTATCTGAGTTATAACTGCCAGATGATCAAAGAGAAAAGATGATCCGATGGTGTTGATTGTTTTGACATAATCATAACTTGACCTGAATCACTGAATTCATTTACAATCTAATCTCTGACTTAAATGTATATTGTTGATTCCAGCATCACAGTGACTCTACAACAAAAGATCCAGAATTTTCTAAATAATCTAAAGTTATTCTTAAAAGTGGTTCTGATAAAACAAAATCTTTCTTTTAGGCACACACATACATCAAGAATCAGTGTATGAATCTCAACAATGGTGACAAACAGAATATTCAATTAGGGAATGGAAATTACTAGGACAATTCAGATCATAATTTATTCATAACGCAAAGCATGATGGGAACCATGAATGAGTTTTTATTGGTGGCACCCAGAATGCACTGCTTTATTATTGTCACCATTGTTGACATTCACAGGCTGATTATTGATGTCAGTGTGTCTAAATAAAGTAATTTTCAAAGTCTTTTGATCAGAAAAACTTTTTAGAAATATTTTGGATTATATTGAATATGCTGAAAATCATTTGCTGTAGAGTCACAGGGCTTCTGTAATCAACAAGGTAGAGATAACTCTCTAAATTAGATATGTGATTCAGGTCAAACTATGATTAAACACTCTTGAGTCTGGAGCCATATAAACTCCCAGGGGAGTTCATTTAACACTGGAGTTTTTGCTGTGTGATAACAGATCGCTTTAAATTGTAATGTAGACATATATTTTCTGTAAAGCTGCTTTGAAACAATCCCCTATACAAATAAATGTGAATTAAATTGAATTGAATTAATTTGTTGATCACAGTTACTGAACCATTAACTCACACATGACATTAAAATTCACATTATCTGAGTATTTCTCCCCATGTTCATTGATGGACTTGCACTTGTATTCTCCACTGTCATCAGAACTGATCTTTGAGATGTTGTAGATTTTTCCAGATCCTACATTCGTTCCTCCTTTAAACCAGCTGAAGTTCAAAGCAGGAGGGTTTGAATCAAAGCTGCAGTTCAGAGTAACTGAATCTCCCTCCACTATTTCACCAGATGCACTTATCAACGCTGTGACGTTCCTGGGAGGATCTGTAAAGACAAAAAAAAAAAAAAAAAGTGTCAAATGAAATGTGGTGAGACAAATTATTGCACCAATAATCTTTCAGAAAAAAAGGCAGACTTACACATGATATTCACATTCACAGCAGCAGAAGTCTGAGATCCATGTTTATTTCTAGCAGAGCAATGATAGTCTCCACTGGACTTAATATTAGTGATGCTGGAGGTTTTACCAGATTGCAAAATCTTCAATTTTCCTTTAAACCAGCTGATTTCTGCAGGAGGGTTTGAGTCACTGATGCAGTTCAGAGTCACTGAATCTCCCTCCACTATTACACCAGATGGACTGATGGACACTGAGACGTTCCTGGGTGAGTCTGAAATGGACAAATTAAACTCATGTTTTGCGTTTGTTAGTACTCTTAATTTGTTGATCACATAAACATGGCAAAATTCCCAGAGTTAAATTAACTCTGCTCAGAGCACTCTACTGAGTGTTAGGGGGCTTTTACACTGGGCTCGTTTGCTGCGGTCCGAGCCCGGGCACGATTGTTCTATCAAACTCTGGTGCGTTTGCGTGCATCTTACGTCATTGCAAACGTGCACGGCGCATGAAATAAAACACGACGTGGGTCAATATATTGTGTTTTTTATTAATTTGGTGCTATTATTCATAGCTGAGTAAACAACGCAGGTTAACTGTGTGTGTGTTTCGCATAAGCTGTCTTTCCGCTGCTTGCAAATGGACTCTTTTGAGGAGACAGTGGATTTCCATTCATTTGTTGCCCTGATTCATTGCATGCACAATGCGCGAATACACTGCAGACTCACTCTTGCTCGTATCCAGGGTAAATCTTCATCCATTACGTGTGTTTTATTTAACTAAATACATCATAATCAGCTAAAACGCATGCGCAGGATACTTTACTTCCTGAACAAGTGCGCACCCGAGTCCGTGTTGCTTTCACATACACGTGAATCGCTGCACGGTTCGGGAGCAACCGAACTCAGACCACCTCCTCCAGGTAGTCTCGGGTTCGGTACCCCAGTGCGCACCCGGGTCCCATGACAGCGTTCACATTAGCGATTTTTCATGCGAACCGTGCCCCGTTCCGAACTAAACTGCCAGTGTGAAAAGCCCCCTGTAAGTAACACTGAAACATTGTTAAAGTTAATTAGATGGTTAGATGATTAATTGAGATATGATGGACCATTAGTGGTGACACCTGATGATAATGAGCAGAATCACAGAAGGAAAGAAGAAAGAACAAAAAAAAGTGAAACAAAAGAACCACAACTGACTTCAATCACAGCCTTAGATGAAATTAACTGAAAATGAAGACATTAAAGGCCCACTGAAATGCCTTAGAATGCTCAGCTTTGTATGATGCATTGACTTAGGGCAGGGATGGGCAAACTCGGTCCTGGAGGGCCACAGCTCTGCAGAGTTTAGCTCCAACCCTGATAAACTCTCCTGTCTGTAGCTTTCTAGTAATCCTGAAGACACTGATGAGCTGGTTCAGGTGTGTTTGATTAGGGTCCCAGATAGCAATCAACCATTGAAACAATGTTAAATCAATGCTAACTTCATTGAATCAACATCTCTTTTGCTCCTGCAATTAATGTTGAAAAAATGTTGAAATTTCATCCATAAATCAATGGTAATGGCATTAATAGGGCTGGGCCATATATCCCATCACATTGTTATGCGCATCTCGTCAGTAAAGCCGGTTCCTTGATTAGTAGTAAATCGCCTTCACCTATTTTCAGATGGAGCGGCATTTACTACAAAGAGCCGTAGTTAACTGACAAGCTGAGCCATATCGCATTAACCTGTTACAAACCAACGCCCCCGGTACCGGGGGCAACGGGGCGCCCCCTAGGGAAAAAAAAAATTCAGATTCAAATTTCTAAGTAACCACTGAAATGGAATAACACAAAATAGGTATCGTTTTAACCTCCTAAGACCTGGTTGTCCACATACGTGGACATAACATTGGTTGTGTGCACCATGATACTTAATTCTGTGCAGAGGTGGAAAGTCCAGGGGTCAGAAAGTAAAAGTCCTGCCATATTTTTATTCCACCCACAGCAAAAACTCCAGTGTTAAATGAACTTTACTGGGAGTTTATTTGGATCCAGACTCAAGAGTGTTAAAGTTAATGAGATAATTAAGTGAATAATTGAGTGATGATTGAGATATTATTGAAGACACCAGATGTTAACTAGCAGAATCACTGAAGGAGAAGATCTATATTTTAGTCACTGTTATGGTGATCAGTGTTTGCTTTAGTTGGTCAGGTGACCTTTAAATGTTTAACTAAAGATTTTGTTTGGCTGTTTTAACAGCTGGATGAACAAAGAGATCAGATCAGATCAGATGTTGTAGATCATGTTTAGACATAATCATCATTTGACCTGAATCACTGAACTCATTTAAAGCCTACTCTCTGACTTAAATGTATAATGATCATAACAGCATCACAGTGATTCTATAACATTAGATCCAGATTTTTCAAAATAAACCAAATGATATCTTAAACGTTGTTCTGATAAAGAAATAAAAATCTTTCTTTTAGGCACACACAGACATCAAGATTCAGTGTATGAATCTCAACAATGGTGACAAACAGAATATTCAATTAGGAAAAGGAAATGACTAAGACAATTCAGATCATAATTTATTCATACCGCAATGCATGATGGGAGCCATGAATGAGTTTTGATTGGTGGCACCCAGAATGCACTGCAACATGCTATATAATTGTCACCATTGTTGAGAATCACAGGCTGATTCTTGATGTCTGTGTGTGCCCATAAAGTATTTAGAATAGAACAGCTTTTAAGAAATCTTTTGGATAATATTTAAATTTCTGAAAATGTTATACTGTGTAATCAAAAGGTTAAACTCTACAAATGTTTTTTTATGACAAATGATGATTATGTCAAAACATAACCAACCCCAGCGCATCAGCTTTCCTTGTTGTTCGTCTGGCTGTTATAACTCATGTACAGTAGCCAAACAGCATCTAAAGTTAATGATATAAGGGTCAAGAGTCCAACTAAAGCAGACACTAATCGCCATAATGGTGACTTAAAAAATGTGACGTTCTCCTTCAGTGATTCTGCTTGTTATCATCAGGTGTCTCCAATAATGCTCAATCATCACTCAATTATTCACTTAACCCTTTAGGCGCCAGAGGTTTTTTCCTAAAACGTTCGATTTTGACATCTTAATTTCAAAAGGCTATATCTTAAAAGTGATAAAAGATACAGACTTTCTGTAAATTTGAGAAATATTAAGGATGACCCAAAGTTTATGTTGGGATTACATTTTCCCATCTAATTTGCATATTATGACGTCATATGGTGGTGGCAATCTTGGATTATAGAATTTTCATGAAAAGTCACATGTTTAAATGATAAAATGCAGCACTTCTTTCCCCAAAAAATGTCCATCACCTTCTGTATGCTATATTGCACAATACTGAATGCTCAGGTATATAGTAAGTAGTAAACAAACTGTGTAAATCATTACTAATAAATGGTAGAAACAAACTGAATGCATGTAGTGGTTGGCCTTTTGCTGTAGAGATTTTCCATTTACTAAATACAGTAGGCACTCTGATTCCATGTATGGGGCACATATATATTATTCATATGACATACAAACACAAGTAGACAAGACCTGTTTAGTTCAAACGCTCACTCGCACAGATCATGAGTGACATGATACGAGCAGCGCGGCCAGATCTGCCTCGCGCGCGCGCCGAGTGTGCACAGCTCGGACTACTGTCATTGTCATTGCGACTCCTCACCCTGCCTCCACGTTGCCTCCTAACTGTCCTATGAATACTTCGACCTTGTCTAACATACCCAGTGGTATTAGACGAAGTCTCCACCACAATACTGTCGCCGCGATTGCGGAGAGGATCTGATAAAATGGCTCACTCGCACACTAGCTCCGCTTTTGATCGCACTGATTCAATGCGCTCTAACTCGAACATTTTGTATAGAAACATGACGTTTTTTTGATTCGGGGATGAAGTATGACATGTCTGCCATCCAGTGGAGGGGAGGTCGAACGAAATTTGACACCCAATTTGACAAAATCGGCCGTTTTATTCAGTGCCGCATCTTGTCGAGTAAACTCGACCGTGGCGCCTAGAGGGTTAATTATCTCATTAACTTTAACACTCTTGAGTCTGGATCCAAATAAACTCCCAGTAAAGTTCATTTAACACTGGAGTTTTTGCTGTGGGTGGAATAAAAATGTGGCAGGACTTTTACTTTCTGACCCCTGGACTTTCCACCTCTGACCAAAACTCGGGTCTTAGGAGGTTAATATCGCGGACGTATCGCCAGCGATAATTAATGCGATATGGCTCAGCTTGTCAGTTAACTACGGCTCTTTGTACACAGCAAAAACTCCAGTGTTAAATTAACACTCCTGGGAGTGTATATGAGTCCACACTCAAGAGTGTTAAAGTTAATGAGATAATTAAGTGATTAATTGAGTGATGATTGAGCATTATTGAAGACACCTAAAGCAGAATCACTGAATGAGAAAATCTAAAATTGTAAGCCACCGTTATGGCGATCATAGTTTGCTTTAGTTGGGCTCTTGACCCTTATATTATTAACTTTAGATTTTGTTTGGCTGTTGTTTCTGAGTTATAACTGCCAGATGAACAAAGAAAAAAAGTGATCTAATGGTGTTGATTATATTATGACAATCATCATTTGAACTTTATGTTTGTGATTTATGCTGTTGGTTACAGCATAACTGTAATTCTGCATAAATATCCACAATTTTAGATAGAATATAAAGGATTTCTTAAAAGTTGTTTAAAAAATAAATCTTTCTTTTAGGCACACACAGACGTCAAGATTCAGTCAATGCATCTCAACAATGGTGACGAGCAGAATATTCAATTAGGAAAGGTAAATTACATAGACAATTCAGATTATAATTTATTCATACCGCAATGCATGATGGGAGCCATTAATGAGTTGTGATTGGTGGCAGCCACTGCAACATGCATTATTGTCACCATTGTTGAGATTCACAGGCTGATTATTGATGTCTGTGTTTCTAATTAAATTCAATTGAAAGTGTTTTGATCTGAACAATGTTTATTAAATATTTTGGATTATAAGAAAAATACTGATAATCATATGCTGTAGAATCACAAAGCGGTTGCTAACAAGTTAAACCAAACTATGTCAATAAGTTTCATTTTTCAGATCACAGCAAGATTATGCCAAAACACAACCAACACCATCAGATCACACTTATCTTTGTTCATTTGACTGTTATAAATCAATAACAGCAGACAAACAAAATTTAAATTGAAAGTATAAGGGTCAAGAGTCCAACTAAAGCAAACACTGATCGCCATAACGGTGGCTTACAATTTGTGATTTTCTCCTTCAGTGATTCTGCTTGTTAACATCAGGTGTCTTCAATAATGCTCAATCATCACTAAATTAATCACTTAATTATCTCATTAACTTTAACACTCTTGAGTGTTAATTTAACACTCATATCTGCGTCATATCTTCCATCTGAAAGCAGGTGAAGGTTATTTACTCCTAATCAAGGAACCGGCTTTACTGACGAGATGCGCATAACAATGTAATGCGATATATCGCCCAGCCCTAGGCATTAAGTCAATGTTATATTGTGATTTTGGTTCAACATCATGTTTACACTCTCAGAAAATGAAACACAACAACTATAACTGACTTAAAGACAGAAATCTGAAATCAACTGGAAATAAAATACAATACATCTCTCAAGATTATTTTTGACAATTAAAAGAGGTTTAGATGTTGATGTTTTATTGAAAATGCTTGGTCATCATTATGTTGATCAGTGTTTCCTTTAGTTGTGCAGTTTGACTCTTGGCTTTTATGTGAATTTGTCATCTTTGCAACTGTGTACTAAAACACATAATTAATTGTAAAGAAAGCCAGAAACAAACATTATCAGGTGAAAATGTTTTCGGCATCAAATTATTAATATTACCACTAACCTAAAGTGCCTAACCTAAATTTGTTGTCAATTAGTTTTCACAAACAGCACTTTCTTGCCACAGATCAGATATTCTGCATTTTGATTTTTAAAATACATTAAAGGGAGTTTGTTTTTGGATACACACGTAGACATCAAGAATCAGCATATGAATCTCAACAATGGTGACATGCTTCATGCTGCAATGCATATTGGCAGCCACCATAGTATAAAACCAGCATGCATTGCGGCATGAAGCATGTCACCATTGTTGAGATTCGTATGCTGATTCTTGATGTATGTGTCTAAAAAAGAAAATTCGTACTTTGATTTTAAAAAGTAAAATTATGAACATCTGATATGTAGCAAGAAAGTATTATGATAAACATAATTTATTTATGATAAATAACCACTTATGTTCAAGGGTGCTATCCTACTCATAATTATGCTGAAAACTGTTTCAACTGCTTATCTTTGTTTCTTGCTTTCTTTGCAACAAAATATGTTTCGATGAACACTGTTACAAAGACCAGAAACGCACATAAAAGTCAAGAGTCAAACTTTCAAACTAAATGAAACACTGATCACTGATAGGATGCCCTGTTACTTTATCCGCTACAGTGAAAGACCTGGGTGTTACATTAGACTGCAATCTGTCTTTTGAAAAGCATATTTCATATGTTACAAAAACTGCCTTTTTCCACCTTAGAAACATTGCTAAGCTACGTAATATGCTATCAGTCTCTGATGCAGAAAAGTTAGTTCATGCATTCATGACCTCGAGACTAGATTACTGTAATGCTTTATTAGCTGGTTGTCCTGCATCTTCAATAAACAAGCTACAGTTAGTCCAAAATGCAGCCGCTAGAGTTCTTACTAGATCAAGAAAATATGATCATATAACACCGATTTTATCATCACTTCATTGGTTACCTATAAAGTTCCGTATTAAATACAAGGTATTGCTTTTGACTTATAAAGCTCTAAATGGTTTAGCTCCAGTCTATTTAACGGATCTTCTATCGCCTTACAATCCATCGCGCTCTTTAAGATCACTAGATTCGAGGCTTCTGGTCATTCCTAGGATATCCAGATCCACCAAAGGAGGCAGAGCATTTTCACATTTAGCTCCGAAGCTCTGGAATAGCCTTCCTGATATTGTTCGTAGCTCAGACTCACTCTCCCAGTTTAAAACTAGACTGAAGACGCATCTATTTAGCCAGGCATTCATATAAATTTTTTATCCTACAGTTACTTTAAATTCGGCCTCTAGTTCATAAACGCCAGAGGAGAACTGGCCCCCGACTGAGCCTGGGTTCTCCCAAGGTTTTTTTTTCTCCATTGGGTCATCTGATGGGGTGTTAGGACACCATTAGATCACTGGATGGAGTTTTTCGGTTCCTTGCCACTGTTGCCTTTGGCTTGCTCAGTTGGGGATATTCAAATTAATTAACCAATCATACCATTGATCAGCCCTACCAAACTTGGATGTCTTTTTTCCAGTAATAAACAAACATTGTTAAGTTATTTTGAATGATACTGTGAAGCAGCTTTGATACAATCTGTATTGTGAAAAGCGCTATATAAATATATTTGACTTGACTTGACTTGACTGATCACAATAACGGTGATCAAATATTTTCAATAAAACATCAACTACTAAACCTCTGTTAATTCTAAAAAAAATAAAAAAAATAAAAAACTTCTGCTGAGATCTTGAGAGATTTATTGTCTTCTTTTATTTGCAGTTGATTTCAGGCTGTGTGGCTTTAAGTCAGTTGTAATTGTTGCGTTTCATTTTCTGAGAGTGCAAACATGATGTTGAACCAACATCACATTATAACATTGACTTAATGCCATTACCATAGATTTATAGATGCAATTTCAACATTTTTTCAACATTAATTGCGGGAGCAAAATAGATGTTGATTCAATGCAGTTAGCATTGATTTAAAGGATTAGTTCACTTTGCTGATAATTTACTCACCCCCATGTCATCCAAGATGTCCATTTCTTTCTTTCTTCAGTCGAAAAGAAATTAAGGTTTTTAATGAAAACGTTTCAGGATTTTTCTCCATATAATGGACTTCAGTGGGAACCAGGTCGGTTCAAGTTCCAAAAGAAACTTCAGTACAAACTGCAAACTTGTTCAAATGGCTTTAAACGATACCAGACGACGAATAAGGGTCTTATCAAGCGAAACGATCGCTCATTTTATAAATAAATAACAAAGTTTAAGTTTTATAAGCTCAAACGCTCGCCTTGCTCTGTTCTGTGACGCAATCCTGTTCGAACTCGTTCATCAAAGTGAACAAATCTTTTTCCGAATCAACTCGTTCGTTTCTTTCGCCGAATGAACCAAATGACTCGGAAAAAGATTTGTTCACTTTGATGAACGAGTTCGAACAGGAGTGGGTCACAGAACGGAGCAAGGCGAGCGTTTGAGCTTATAAAACTTAAACTTTGTTATTTATTTATAAAATGAGCGATCGTTTCGCTTGATAAGACCCTTATTCGTCGTCTGGTATCGTTTAAAGCCATTTGAACAAGTTTGCAGTTTGTACTGAAGTTTCTTTTGGAACTTGAACCGACCTGGTTCCCACTGAAGTCCATTATATGGAGAAAAATCCTGAAACGTTTTCATTAAAAACCTTAATTTCTTTTCGACTGAAGAAAGAAAGAAATGGACATCTTGGATGACATGGGGGTGAGTAAATTATCAGCAAAAGTTTTTTGAAAAGTGAACTAATCCTTTAACATTGTTTCAATGGTTGATTGCTATCAGGGACAAACACACCTGAACCAGCTCATCAATGTCTTCAGGATTACTAGAAAATTAGAGGCAGGAGAGTTTATCAGGGTTGGAGCTAAACTCTGCAGAGCTGTGGCCCTCCAGGACCGAGTTTGCCCATCCCTGACTTAGGGGCTGTTTACACGACACCGTTTTCAACTAAAAACGTAAAAATTTGTAGGCGTTTTGGCCATTAATTTACACGACAACCACACTTTGGGTGACTGAAAACACAAACTTTTGAAAACGGGTTCCAAAATGCAAGTTTTTGAAAACGGTCTCTGTGTAAACAGCAAAAACGTGAATCTCTGAAGACGATGCGTATTACATGTTCAGTCTGTAGTGTTTCATGACCATCTAATAGCCTGGCAGCAGAATACAGCGCTTTTTGTCTTTTTTGCAGATCCGTGTAAATGGGGATCATTTTGAAAATGGTGTTTGTCTTTACTCGGAACACTCGAAGGAAAAACTTCTCTGTTTTAAGCATATTGTGTAAATATACCCTTTATTTCCATTGAACCAAAAAAGCTAAGGTGGGACATTTTCAATGGCTCCTCCCCGTTTTCAAATAGCCACTTTTTGTCTGTGGTGAGATTAGTGAATCATTTTACCTTATGATGATGAAATCTATTTCATCTAGTGAAAGGTGAAAGTGAAGTGAAGCTGGTAATGCTGTTTGTGGAGTTGTTTAATCTTCCTCTGCAGAGATCTTCAGAGATTTAGGGGGCTTTCACACTGGCAGTTTAGTTCGGAATGGGGCATGGTTCGCATGAAAAATCGCTAATGTGAACGCTGTCATGTGGACCCGGATGCGCACTGGGGTATCGAACCCGAGACTACCTGGAGGAGTTGGTCTGAGTTCGGTTGCTCCCGAACCGTGGCGCGGCTCGCGTGAATGTGCAAGCAACAAAGACTCGGGTGCGCACTTGTTCAGGAAGTAAATTATCCTGCGCATGCGTTTTAGCCGATTATGATGTATTTAGTTAAATAAAACACATGTAAGGGATGATAGTGTTGATGATTTACCTTGGATACGAGCAAAAGTGAGTCTGCAGTGTATTCGCACATAGCACGTGCAATCAGGGCAACACATTAATGGAAATCCACTGTCTCCTCAAAAGAGTCCATTTGCAAGCAGCGGAAATACACTTTATGCGACACACACACACACACACACACACACAGTAAACCTGTGTTGTTTACTCAGCTATGAATAGCATTAAATTAATAAAAAAAACAATATATTGACCCGCGTCGTGTTTTCTATCATGTGCCGTGAACGTTTGCGATGACGTAAGATGCACGCAAATGCACCAGATTTCAATAGAATCAAGTTGAGTGTGAAACCAGACCAACGCTACGGGGGGCGCCGGGAACAATCGCGCCCGGCCTCGGACCTCAGCAAACGAGCCCAGTGTGAAAGCCCCCTTAATGTCTTCTTTTATCTTCAGTTGATTTCATCTAAGGCTGTGGCTAGAAGTCAGTTGTAGTTCTTATGTTTCTCTTTCCTTCAGTGATTCTGTTTGTTAACAGCAGGTGTTCATCACTAATGCTCAATCATCCCTTAATCAATCACCTAATTATCTCATTAACTTTAACACAGCTTCCACTATTACTTTACCATTATGTGTTATGACTAGTGTTGATTTTACAATGGGGATTTTGCTGGGTACTTAACCATCATTACTCACACAAGACATTTAAAGTCACATTATCAGAGTATTTCTCTCCATGTTCATTGATGGACTTGCACTTGTATTCTCCACTGTCATCAGAGCTGATCTTTGAGATGCTGAACATTCTTCCAGATCCTACAAACGTTCCTCCTTTAAACCATTTGATTTCTGCAGGAGGGTTTGAGTCACTGATGCAGTTCAGAGTCACTGAATCTCCCTCCACTATTACACCAGATCCACTTATCAACACTGAGACGTTCCTGGGAAGGTCTAATAAGAATCACAAAACATAATTGTTACAAGGATCATAAAAAAAATTGTGCAAATAATTATTGATGAAAATCATTATAAACATGCTGGGATGTTCTAATCTACAGCATTTTGTTTTTTATATAATAAACTCACACATGACGTTTAAAGTCACAGTATCAGAGTATTCCACTCCATGTTTATTGATGGACTTGCACTTGTATTCTCCACTGTCATCAGAGCTGATCTTTGAGATGTTGTAGATTCTTCCAGATCTTACAATCGTTCCTCCTTTAAACCAGCTGATTTCTGCAGGAGGATTTGAGTCACTGATGCAGTTCAGAGTCACTGAATCTCCCTCCACTATTACACCAGATGGATTGGCGAACACTGAGACGCTCCTGGGAGGATCTGTAAAGACAAAAAGTGTAAAATGACATTAACCCTCTGAGGTCGGCTATCGCGCCGGCGCGATAGTCTCGCTTTTTTTCTTATCAGTGCAAAAGACACTCAAAATACTCTGTTGATTTTGATTTTACATATTTGTGTTATACATCATTCGATCCTGTTAAGTGTCCATTTTTTTTGTGTATACTCACAATATAAACAAAGTATTGTGCTTTTAGTCAAATAAAGAAAAATAAACATGATGCTAGTTTTGCCTTCTCTCTGTCAGTGAAGTCCATTCTGAAACGCGTCCGAAAATTAACTGTAATTCCGCGAATACTTGTCATACAGGCACGAGTGTTTTTCCATAATGAAGCTTGAACTCTCTTCTTTTAAATGAATTAATTTATATAAAAAAATATATATTCTCAGTTTATGTAATCTGTATGAAAAGAGAGAGATGTCAGTATTTTTCTTTCCAGCTCACTATACCTCATTACGCGTTAATGTGCCACGCCCATGGAGAGCGCGCCGGTATTCAAATGCAAATGATCTAAGGCAAGCCATTCAAACATGCCAACGCCCACCAGCTGGATTATAAAACACATCATGTTTAGTAAGTTTCTTACTACCGCTGTGAACACAGCGTATCCCTACGCAGTGAGGAATAATACAATCTAATAACCCTGGAAAGTGTACCAGAAGTGCTGGCAGTTTCATGTTGAGGAGCAACGGATCCAGCTGATGTAGTAAGTCATTTATTCTTAAGTGCTTTGTTCTAATCGCGATATTGAATAGTGTCTATAAACCGCAAAAAGACTGCCCAGCCAGCCAGTTTTGTCCATGGTTTCCATGTAGGCCCCACATGGGTTTGCCCAGATGAAATGAACACTGCTCAGTGTGCAACCTACAGGCTGTTAAATGTAACACCTATCAGTGTTGGAGTTAATGAGATAATTAATTGATTGAATAATGATTGAGCATTATATATGAACACCTGCTGTTAACAAACAGAATCACTGAAGAAAAGAGAAACACAAGAACTTCTTCCAGCCACAGCCTTAGATGAAATCAACTGAAGATAAAATACACGAAATCTCTCAAGATCTGATTAAACAACTCCACAAACAGTATTACCAGCTTCACTTATTACTAACCAGGTTTACTTTATTTCTGGTAGACATCTACAGAAGTTCTTAATGAAAATGAACAGAGGTGAAGATGTTGATTATTTATTGAAAATAATAGTTTGGTTTGATAGTTGGGCTCTTGACTTTTTAACATTAGTTTTTCTCTGCTCAGTTGTATCTGATTGTTATGTTGAGAACAGCAAGAGAAAATGCAGTCAGATGTTATAAACTGATTGATGATTAGAATATAATCATCATGTAGTGGCTTAACTCACTAATATTGTGTGTGAGTTTTATACTGGTGATATGTTATTCATTTTGTTTTATTGTTGTGATTCTACAGAAAAAGATCCAGCACATTTTTATCAGAACATCAAATGATCTTAAAAACCCCATTTACACATTTTGGACTTCTGTGATTTTTATGGTGTTTAAAAAATCATTTGATGTTCTGATAAAAATGTGCTGGATCTCTTGCTGTAGAATCACAACAAAAAAAAACCAAAATGAATAACATATCACCCGAATAAAACTCACACACAATATTAGTAAGTTAAGCCACTACATGATGATTATGTTCTAATCATCAATCAGTTTATAGCATCTGATTGCATTTTCTCTTGCTGTTTTCAACATAACAATCAGATACAACTGAGCAGAGAAAAACTAATATCAAAAAGTCAAGAGCCCAACTAAAGCAAACACTGATCACCATGATGGTGACATCAAACCAAACTATTATTTTCAATAAATAATCAGCATCTTAACCTCTGTTCATTTTCAGTAAGAACTTCTGTAGACGTCTACCAGAAATAAAGTAAACCTGGTTAGTAATAAGTGAAGCTGGTAATGCTGTTTGTGGAGTTGTTTAATCAGATCTTGAGAGATTTCGTGTATTTTATCTTCAGTTGATTTCATCTAAGGCTGTGGCTGGAAGTAGTTCTTGTGTTTATCTTTTCTTCAGTGATTCTGCTTGTTAACAGCAGGTGTTCATCAATAATGCTCAATCATTATTCAATCAATTAACTATCTCATTAACTCCAAAACTGATATGTGTTACATTTAACAGCCTGTAGTGTGCACACTGAGCAGTGTTCATTTCATCTGGGCAAACCCATGTGGGGCCTACATGGAAACCATGGACAAAACTGGCTGGGTCCCAGTTAGATAGCCCAGGTCAAACCCATGTGGGCCCCACATGGCTGTGCTGGCTGGGTGTTTAAATATGAATTGCGTGTCTGTGTGTAGGCTAAATGATGAATGACCGGCACAGGCGCGCACTTTGTTTACTACAGTTATACAGCGCGTGTCTGTGCGGTTCATTCACTCTCGCATCTACATTAGTAAACGTTATTTTTACATGAACACATCCAAACTATATTGCTATAGCCTACTAAGATGAGTAAAAATAGACTGAAATATGTTGAAATAAAATGTCTGTATAAGCAACAAACTGCAAATTAACATTTTTTATGCTAATATATCATACACAATATGTTACAGACTAAATATGAATGTTTAGACAAGATTTTGTGATTAGTTTTGGATAGATTATAAAGTTTTGACTGTAAAAAAAGGCTACTGTCACATTAAATAGGTAAGTTTTTGTTCACCAATTTCTGCTCATGTTAAACATACTATAGTATGATGTTTTGTCAAAAATAAAGTAGGTATATTGAATTATCAACTAAGATGTTATTATAGTGTTTGTTCCAATATTCAAACTAATGAATCCTTACCTTTTTTAATACGTATGATAAAATGTATACTTTTTACAAAGAAAGAATACACTTCAAATATTGTTAAAATTATAATTGTTGTAATTGTAACCTATTTGTAATTGGTTACAATTTCTAATTGTAAAATATGTATATATAGATAATTTCTTTTGTCCTTGCATTCTTTGGGACCATGTGACACATCTGTGTGAGAGGCTAATTAATATGCAGCTCATTATGTATGTGGCACATTATCCGGCCTTTGTCTTCTCAGGTGTGAACACGCCTCCACGCATATTGCCTTTCCAAACAAAAGGTGTCTTATAAAATTTAAATCAATGTATTGTTTTGTGTAAATGATTTGGCAGGATGATTTTCAGATCATTTTGAAGCAAAAACTCTAGGCAACAATGCCCATTAGTCAAAAGTCTTGTGGACACATATTTAGTATGTGTTTTGTGGCCTTATTTCAGACACTTTAAGTTTTAGTTTTTTCAATAACCATTCATAAACAATATTCTCTCAAAAATACAAACATGTACATACATGTTGCTCACATATTACGGTAGCCCCGTTTGTGCTATATAGAGTGAATTTACACCTTTGCCATTAACATGTTTATAAATAACTGAAAAAAGCACAAATGTCAGAGCATGTCAGAACACCTCCAGGACCCAGAAAACCCCTCAGACCCCAGAGGGTTAACAGTGAGACAAATCATTGCCCAAATAATCTTCCAGAACCGGTTAAAAATAAAGGCAGACTTACACATGATATTCACATTCACAGCAGCAGAAGTCTGAGATCCATGTTTATTTCTAACCGAGCAATGATAGTCTCCGCTGGACTCAGACTTAATATTAGTGATGCTGTAGGTTTCACCAGATTGCAAAATTCTTCCTCCTTTAAACCAGCTGAAGTTCAGAGCAGGAGGGTTTGAGTCACTGATGCAGTTCAGAGTCACTGAATCTCCCTCGACTATTACACCAAATGGACTGATGGACACTGAGACGTTCCTTGGTGAGTCTGAAAAGGTCAAAAGACAACTCTGTACTCCACAATCCACAAGTATGTTGATCACACTTACTGAACCATCATTAACTCACACATGACATTTAAAGTCACAGCATCAGAGTTTTTCTTTCCGTGATCATTGATGGACTTGCACTTGTATTCTCCACTGTCATCAGAGCTGATCTTTGAGATGTTGTAGATTCTTCCAGATCCTACAATCGTTCCTCCTTTAAACCAGTTGATTTCTGCAGGAGGGTTTGAGTCACTGATGCAGTTCAGAGTCACTGAATCTCCCTCCACTTTTACACCAGATGGACTGATGGACACTGAGACGCTCCTAGGAGGATCTGTAAAGACAACACATGTAAAAAATACATGCAGTGAGACAAATTATTGCACTATTAATCTGCCAGAACTGATTAAAAATAAAGGCAGACTTACACATGATATTCAGATTCACAGCAGCAGAAGTCTGAGATCCATGTTTATTTCTAGCAGAGCAATGATAGTCTCCGCTGGCGTCAGGCTGGATATTAGTGATGCTGTAGGTTTCACCAGATTGCAAAATCTTCCTTTGTCCTTTAAACCAGCTGATTTCTGCAGGAGGGTTTGAGTCACTGATGCAGTTCAGAGTCAATGAATCTCCCTCCACTATTACACCAGATGAACTGATGGACACTGAGACGTTCCTGGGTGAGTCTGAAAAGGACAAAATAAACTCTAAACTCATGTTTTGTGTTTAATCCACTAACCCAGATAGCAATTGTTGTCTGGCCCAGTTTCAGTTCACACTGCAAAGAACGATGGTCCGGGGATGGTGCAGATCTGAAGAACAGACATGAGCCACACATGAGCCATAATTGGCCCAAATCTCAGCCAAATAATAACCCATAACCAGCCCTGAACTGTGCCAGGACAAATTTTAATGAAGTTCAAAACGTAGGCTCGGGAGGAGCCTAAACATTCAGTCCTGTCAATTATCATTATGAGCGTACATGAGCAGCAGACACCACATCATTTCATTGACAAATTCTTCCGGCAGATGACCCCGCCATGTCCTTTGAACCATGTCCCAAACAACCGGATAAGCTCCAGCAGCACTTTACCTCAAACAAACAGTGTTCTGCAGAATACTCTTCCTATGTCAAGCCAACACCAGGATCCTAGTTTTATATATATATATATTTATATATATATATATATATCAGAGTTTCCGCTAGAAAAAAATGGTGCCGGTCAAAGTGACCGGCAGAGGTTTCGTTTTACGGACATTTTGATCCCACTGAGCAAAAAGACGTCTTATCAACGTCTTTGTCACAAAAGTCGGACGTTGAAAAGACGTCCACTGAGGAGCCAGAATGAAAGTTTTTATGACGTCTTTTTTTGATGTGTTCTGCACGTCCGATATAGACGTTCATGGACCCTCTTGGGACAAGGTTAAAAACTAGTTTAAATGTGGCCATTGTGGACATATTTTCAACATTAGTTATGGTCTCATTTAGACAATTTATACTGTTTCTGGACCAAATAAACACTCAGGATGCATTAAATTAAAACTCATGTTTATATCAATGTAATTTCCTTACATTGTTTAGATGAGATTTAGATGTTGATGTTTCATTTTAAGTCACCATTGTGGTGATCAGTGTTTGCTTTAGTTGGCCTCTTGGTCCCAGTTCTTCTTACTTTAACTTTTCTTTGGCTGTTCTAACTGTGTGTTTGTATCACACAATTGTTGTGACAGAGAAAGCCAAGAAAAAGTAAGATCGGCTGTCATCGGCTCATTGTTAATGATGACAAAATCAACACAAAGTGAGCATTTAATGTTGCGTTTTGACTTTTGTCTTTATATCTGGCATTTATAACCACCAATCTTGTGGAACTGCATTGTTTGGACCAGTACCATTAAAATCACTTATTTGAAGGTGGATAAAAAAAAGCATGTTTACACAATGTTATGAGAAAATGTACCATATAGTCACACACAGACATCAAGATTTTGCGTATGATTCACAACAATGGTGACAATAAAAAAAAGCTTCATGCTGCAATGCATGATGGGTAGCTTTCATAGTACAAAACAACCTTGATTCCCAAGCTTTTTTGTTTTGGTTGTCACCGTTGTTGAGAATCATATGCAAAATCTTGATGTCTGTGTGTGACTACGTGATACACTTGCACAAAACATTGTGTACACATGCTTTTATCCACCTTCAAATAAGAGATCATTTTAATGGTACTCGTCCAAATAATGCAGTTCCACAAGATTGGTGGTTATAAATGCCAGAGATAAAGACAAAAGTCAAAACACAACATTAAATGCTCACTTTGTGTTGATTTTGTCATCATCAACAAGGAGCTGATGACAGCCGATCTTACTTTTTCTTGACTTTCTCTGCCACAACAATAGTGTGATACAAACACACAGTTACAACAGCCAAAGAATAGTTAAAGTAAGAAGAACTGGGACCAAGAGCCCAACTAAAGCAAACACTGATCACCACAATGGTTACTTAAAATGAAACATATCAACATCTAAACCTCATCTAAACAATGTAAGGAAATTACATTGATATAAACATGAGTTTTCATTTAATGCATCCTGAGTGTTTATTTGGTCCAGAAACAGTATAAATTGTCTAAATGAGACCATAAATGATGTTGAAAATATGTCCACAATGGCCACATTTGAACTAGTTTTTAACCTTGTCCGAAGAGGGTCCATGAACGTCTATATCGGACGTGCAGAACACGTCAAAAAAAGACGTCATAAAAACTTTCATTCTGGCTCCTCAGTGGACGTCTTTTCAACGTCCGACTTTTGTGACAAAGACTTTGAAAAGACGTCTTTTGGACATCATGTTGTTTATATGCCGGTCAAATATCGCCTCTTAATTAGTCAAGTTGAGGAAAACTGGAGGCATGCTATGTAACTTAAAAAAATTACATAATCAGGTCGTATAGAATGCAACATGTTGCAGTGGCGGCTGGTGATAATCTCTTACCCCCGTTATTGTCCACAAAACTTCAATGCCGACATGTTTCTTATGACAAGTGCGGGTGAAGCTCCGGGTGAAGCTCGTCCTCTGTCACTGTCTGCTGCCGGATTTGTAAATCGGGTTGGTCCGGTCCGAGATCCTTTATCCTTTTTTTTTCTTCTTCCAGCGAACGCCTTGTGAAAGGTTTTTTTTTGTAAATCAATGAAGGGGTAAATTTGGTTTAACTGCTGCCATTATCTTTACGAAAGTGATCAGCCTAGCAAGGTTTTGTCGAAGTCGCCTGCGCACTCGCAGTAGTGGCCCAAGAGCAAAAAGTTGAATGACAGGTGACGAGAACCAATCAGATTGGATAAAATAACATGTATCAAATTCTGATTCGCCAAGGACGCAGCGACCAGGGACGGAAACGTCTCACTCAATCGTTCGTTGTTTAGGTCTATATTACAGCCGTTTTAGGCGTGCGCTTTATTTGAAATGCAGCATGCAATGTTGTTTAATAACGTTCAAACGGTAGAGCCTGTTCCTTTATAACAGCAAGAGGTCGGTGTAATTTTGCTTTATACATTTTAGGCTTATTCTCAAATTCAGATTGTGTTAGGGGGGCGGGATTATTAGGCAATTTTAATCGGACAATTTGACCGGAGAGATTTAATTTTGTCGGACATTTCATTTTTTTCCCGGCCAATGTCCGGTAATTACCGGACAACGGAAACCCTGATATATATATATATATAATTTTTTTTGTTTTTTTTTTGAGTGCATTACCGTTTGTCATGTTGAATTTATGTTTATAAAAAAGACGCTTCGGAGAGTGACGTCATAAGAAATTTTGCACGCTCAAAGTTTAGTGACCATGGTCTAATTGTATACTGTTTACATTTACCTATGTAAAAACAGGTTTTCTTACATAAACCTCAGTTTAGTTTGATCTCTAATTCAAACAAAAGTGCTTGTCCTATTCTGCTAGATAAGATCTTCCCAACTATATAAATAACACTGTATGATACTTTTACAAATCACATTTTCAAGTAAAGTGTTAATTTGTCATGCCATGTAAAACGAGCATTCCTAATTATGTCAGCAAATTTAAAAGCTCTTAAGAATTGGTCATATTCCTTATATTCACCATAAAAGTAAGATTCTAAGCCTTAAATTACACCCCTTTCTGGCTTGTTAAACAGATGGCCATGATTTATTTTAAAGATAAAGATGTTTCACTAAATGGTAGAAATTGCTAAGGCAATAAGTTGGAATAAGTCCCGCCTTCTAAATAATAGAGCCAATCACCAACTTGCAAAGTCATAGTGTCACTGCAGCTGCCAAGCTCCGGTTGCTATACAAACACATAGTGTACTGAGACGCACAAACTTCACATGCGCACAGGCTCGTTGGATCCAGCCCAAATTACAAGCCTTTTAAATGCTATTTGAACATAAAAATAATATTTATGGTATAGTTCACATTAGATTTATTGATTAATTGAACTGTTATTTGAGTATGCTTGTCGAGCAGTTTTTCAGATTTCAGGATTTTCTTATTCAAATAGATAGTACTTAATCTAGGATCACCTAAATACCTGCCCAGTGACATTGCAAATATGGCAGCCAAGTGAACAGAATTTCCTGGAACGAGTCTTCACTCCTACCCACGGGTGATTTACTTAGCCTTGCCCAAAAACGCACCCATCTCCGCTCCAATACAATTTCGTCCAGCCTTCTACCCAGCTGTCTCTGGAGCAGCCCTCAGCGTGAGGCTGCCTCCGCAACAAGGAACTACTCTGACTCATCCTTTGCATACCTCTTGTGTCCTCCAACGACTTTCCTTTCAGTAGCGCTGAACCTAGAGTGAGGCTGCCTCCGCAAAAGGTTCCTGCCTCTGGTCTCCTCTTCATTAGCCACTACCTACATCAGCTCAAGTGTAATCTTACACCCTCCATACAGCTGCACTATACCAACCCGACCCACACCACCGCTGTGGAACTTCCATCTGTCTCATTTTAGGAGCCTGAGCATGGTTCTCTGGATTTTTGACCTATATGTGGAGCACTCCAAAGATCTCAGACCCCGGTGGTTTGAGTATGGTTTCCTTTCAGCTACCGGTGTGTTTCACAAAAACGTTCATTGTGAACGCAAATCATTTGGGGCTCTCTTGATATTTTTTGCAATTCCCAATTGATTTGTTCATCAGATGCTATTGGACAAATTAGTTAATAGTTATGGCTGCCTTTCAACAGATCTCTACAAATTGTTCCTTTATGACATACACTCGCCTATTGCCATTTCAGCCACTTCCAAACTGTGCGAGAGAGAACGCCTCTCGTGTTAATCGTGTTAACATTTACGCTAATGTCACCATTGCTTTGCAATAAATAAGCATGATTCGAGGACAACAATCCAAAATTAATGTAAATAATAACAATTATTTGTGCTTTCCCCCTTTTTGGACTGTTTATACAAAAACAGCAGTAAGTCATTGTACCACATCTTTCTATTTCTGTAGATGAACAGTCTAGGCTAAGTAAACTTAAAAACCCATTTCTCTACAAACAAATGTTTGTCAGCAGTGCCTTGCTAATTATAGGCAACAAATTCCCTCCTTATCAAAGGCATCGAGAAATCTGAACCCATCCCTTTAGATTTTCGTTTGTCACTCGTGAAGTATTAAGCAACTGATTATTTCTCCTCCGTTCAGGAAGTCACTAAGAAAACACCACCAGAACAATCAACGCTCTATTCATCCTCACATTCTTCCGATTTCTCAGATGCTAAAGAATCTACTTGCAATTCTAAAATTTGATCCGCAGATCCATTTTGTCTTTCTCCAATCTTTAAGTACTATACAGGGACACTACCAAGCAAAATCCCCAGAGTTAAGTTAACTTTCAGCCACAGCCTTAGCTGAAATCAACTGGAGATAAAATATGTTGAATCTCTCCAGATCTCAGGTGTCTGGTAGACACCTGACAGAAATAAAGTCAATGCATTGACTTTATTTCTGTCAGGTGTCTACCGGACACCTGTTTTCAAATATTTGTGTTAGATAGTGCATTCATAATTCTTCAAAAAAGATTATGACACTGTTGGATTTCATACTGTATAGTCACAGTGCTATAATCATTTAAAATTAACAATACCTCACAAGATTGCATACTGAACCTAAGTGATGATTTTGTTGTGATCATCCATAATAAACCAACATCACTTGGATTCTCTTTTGGCTTTTCCTGCCATAACTACTAACAGCTTCACTTATTACTAACCAAATTTACTTTATTTCTGTTAGATATCTTCAGGAGTGCTTATTGATAATTAATTGAGGTTTAACTCTGTGTTTATTTGGAATCATTCTTTGCTGATTGTGGGCCGAAAGAAATTGGAACCCGGAGCTGGGCCAGACAACAATTGCTATCTGGGA
>JAVALU010001966.1:0-44733 GCA_030770095.1 Gila robusta
GGCCCAAGCCCAAAGGGCGAAGGCCCTATTGTTTTCCTTAGGATTATTTATTATTAGGGCCCAAGCCCAAAGGGCGAAGGCCCTATTGTTTTCCTTAGGATTATTTATTATTCTTCTTATTATTATTATTATTATTATTATTATTATTATTATTATTATTTTTTTACTACCTTTTGGACACTTTTGGAGGCCTTAACATGCTCAAAAACTCCTGAAACTTTGCACACATGTCAGAACCCGCGGCCATCAGGGCCGGGCTGAAGATGGTACCCGGGCGTGGCAGGGGGGCTCGACAGCGCCCCCTGGAACGGGGTCCGAAAACATGGTCCATAACTCAAACACGCTTGCATGTAATAATATGAAACTCGGTACACATGTAGATCTCCTCGTTTCATATATACTTCACACTCTTACTTTTTACCCCAGCCCAACAGGAAGTGGGCTATTTAGGGTTGTTGGTAAAACACACGCAATGGAATGTGAAATACTCCTCCTAGAGAATTCAAACAAACGGCACGAAACTCGGTCAGCATGAAGTCAAGACATTGAGGATGAAAGTTTGCGAGGGGATTTTTGATATCTCGAACGGTTTGGCCGTGGCGAGGAAACGAAATTATGGCGAGAAACGTGAAACAGGAAGTGTGTTATAACTTCAGCATACATTAACTGATCTTGATGAAACTTCAGCAGTGTGTTCGCTGTAAGAGGCCGATCACATGGATGTGACTATTGTGAGTTAAAGTCATAGCGCCACCAACTGGCAGCAGGAAGTGTGTCACTTTCAAAATGCTTTGAAATCACCCTCTTATTTTTACCCGATTTGCTTCAAACTTCATCTGTATAATGTAAACACACGGCAGATTTAGACCTGTGAAAGGATTATTGATATCTTAGATACTGTTGCCGTGGTAACGCATCAAACTTTAAGATTCTTTTTTGATGCTTTTGAGACTCTTAGCATACTTGAAATTGCATGAAACTCGACAGACACATCACATTTATTAGCCAGTAGACATGTGCAAAGTTTCAGAAACGGGCGTGGTGCAGGGGCTCAGTAGCGCCACCTTTTGACAAAAGAGGAGGAGTTAGGTCTATACTTTTATCTACAATCTTAAAACTCAGTATGTATATTGTTCATATCGAGCTGGACAACTTTCTAATTTAATGTCATTAGCTCAGACCAACAGGAAGTCAGATATTTTGGTTTGAATGTGGATGTTTTGGAGAATTTTCTCTTCCTCTCTCTCTGACCCTACGTCTCTCCGTGTGTTTGAGGGGAGGGGGGTTTGTCTGCTGAGTGAGAATGCTTTTATTTTTGTTTTTCAAGGTTTTGGGGCCCTTAACGTGCTCGAAAACTCTTGAAACTTTGCACACGGGTCAGAACCCGCGGCCATCAGGGCCGGGCTGAAGATGGTACTCGGGCGTGGCAGGGGGGCTCGACAGCGCCACCTGGAATGGGATTCGAACACTTGTCCATATATCAAACATGCTTGCATGTAATGATATGAAACTCGGTACACTTATAGATCTCATCGGGCCGAACAACTTTCGTGCTCTAAGTTTTACGACAGCTCAACAGGAAGTCAGCTATTATGGGTTGTTTGGAAAATGCATGCTTTTATTTTTTATATACTTCTCCTAGAGAATTAATCCAAACACCACGAAACTCGGGCAGCATGAAGTCAAGACATTGAGGATGCTAAATTGCGGACGGATTTTTGATATCTCGAACGGTTTGGCCGTGGCGAGGAAATGAATTTATGACTAAAAAAGGACACATAAAGTGTGTTATAACTTAGGTAATTTTACCTACAGTTACAAAACTTGGCGTATATATTGTTCTCATCAAGCCGAACAACTTTCTAATTTACATCCTTTACCTCCGACCAACAGAAAGTCAGATATTGTGGCTTGAATGTGGATTCTGAGAATTTTCTCTCTCCCTCTCTCTCTCTGACAGAGAGAATGCACCCTGCCATTCTGTATGTGTGTGTGTCTGTGTGAGGAGGGGGAACACAAATTCATACATAGGGCCATACTGCCCTCTTGTGTCCAAAATTGTATTTATACGCACTTTTATTTATTTATCACATTATTTATCACATGTATTACGCACACACACACACAGTTCGATCGCGCCCGCGCCTCTCTCTTTCTCTCTCTCTCACACACACACACACAGTTCGATCGCGCCCGCGCCTCTCTCTCTCTCACACACGCACACACACACACACACAGTTCGATCGCGCCCGGGTCTCTCTCTCTCTCTCTCTCACACACACACACACACACACAGTTCGATCGCGCCCCGCGCCTCTCTCTCTGTCTCACGCACACACTACCTCTCTCTCTCTCTCTCTCTCTCTCTCTCTCTCTCTCTCTCTCTCTCACACACACACACACACACACACACACACAGTTTGATCGCGCCCGCGTCTCTCTCACACACACACACAGTTCGATCGCGCCCGCGCCTCTCTCTCTCACACACGCACACACACACACACACACAGTTCGATCGCGTCCGCGCCTCTCTCTTTCTATCTCTCTCACACACACACAGTTCGATCGCGCCAGCGCCTCTCTCTCTCACACACACACACAGTTCGATCGCGCCCGCGTCTCTCTCTCTCACACACACACACACACACACAGTTCGATCCCGCCCGCGCCTCTCTCTCTCCCACACACGTACACACACATACAGTTCGATCGCGCCCGCGCCTCCCTCTCTCTCTCTCTCTCTCTAATGTGCTATATTAGATCAATGTTTTCCTTAAACATTTTATCCACGCTAACTTTATTCTCATCAGAATTATAATTTATTGTATAAAATAATACTACCATTAAAAAAACACATTTGATTTTCTATTTTAATCAATGTAGAATGTGTAACTTAAAAATAAACAGATTAGTGCTCTGTTTGAGGACAAGAAATTAAAACCAATGCAATATGATGAATGTCCAAAAGATGGCACTCACAGACTGTTTTTAAATGAGGTTGGATAAATATTTTTTGCTTTTAAACTGTGTGGGTGTGTGTGGGTGAGATTTTGGTTGGGGGACAGTTGTAGGTTACAGTTTGAGTTTAT
The DNA here is from genome assembly GCA_030770095.1 of Gila robusta. Lineage (NCBI taxonomy): Eukaryota > Metazoa > Chordata > Actinopteri > Cypriniformes > Leuciscidae > Gila > Gila robusta. The sequence continues at coordinate 3,093 of JAVALU010001966.1, forward strand.
AGTTTGACAAAAGCACTTTGTTGTGTTTTATTGTGAGTGTACATAAATATAAGTAAACACTTTGCAGTTTGAATTTATGTCCTCTATGAACAAAATGACGGAGTATGTTTTTATGTGTAACAGTTCAATCGCACCCGCACCCGCACCTCACCCACACACACACACCACACACACACACACACACACATTGGAACGTGAGTGAAGTACAAAGCCTATTATAAAGAATAGTTAAGCATCCAAATACATCGCAAATGTTGAAACAGTTTGATTCTAATGAGAGAGTTACGTGAGCCCAACACCACTTACTTTCACTTTCGCTTTACATTATTTCGGTTACTTCTTGTTTATAGTTTTTTAAAATTCTTGTTCTGTTCTGAATATCATTAAATTTAAAGGATTGCTTGTGTAATATTTTGAGTGTATTATCAAATCAGAATAATTCTCCCGGTTTCCCTAGTTATTTATTTTTATTTTTTTATTGTACTAATCAGGTAAGGCAAGTAATATTCTCTGTGTCTTTATATATATATATATATATATATATATATATATATATATATATATATCATCTGAATTATTAATAACTTATTTCTGTATAAAATAAATATTCCAGAATAATCCAGACCAACCAGAGTGCACTATTCCTTCAACATCATCAGTGCTGAAGCGGAACTACCAGAGCCGTTCGGCAGATAGCGAGCAGATGCAGCATATGTGTTGTATCGAGGCAGGGTCAGGCCAGGGGAATCCATTTGCAGCTTTTTATTAAGAATGGTCAAGACAGGCAGGGTGAACAATGGCAAACAGGGCAGAACAGAAAAGGCAGAGACAAACCAGGTTGACAGGCAAAGGACAAAGACCTCCAGATAAATACTGGGCTTCTGGATTTACACATTTAAGTGCTGCAAAACATATTGACCTAAAAATTATACTAAATTTAAATTATCTCATATACGTGGCTATTGTGATTCACGATCATAGGCCTTGTCCCAAATGGCACACTTCATATGAATTTTCGGTCTTCTGTACTTATTTCATGTGTCTGTTAAATCCATGAGACCGTAGGCTGTCTCATTTTTCATTTTAGGTTTCAGAAGGTTGCTCACGCATACTTTGTGGTTGATATGTGCCCTCGATGCGCACTTTTGCAGAGCCCACACTGATCCAAGCTCTACAGCACACTTCTTTTCAACAGTCAAAGCGGGGTTACGTTTTTGCACGTCGTGCACAATAACCCTAAAGGCACCGGGGTGCAGGCTTTTTTATATATATATATATATATATATATATATATATATATATATATATATATATATATATAAATATAGCTGCGAGCAGCGATGAAGGGCCAAAGCTGGCGGCACCGCCACCCCGGTGCCTTTAGGTAACTAAAGGAACCGGGGTTGCGGTGCCACCGGCTTGGGCCCGCAATCGCTGCTCGCAGCTATATTTATATATATATATATATATATATATATATATATATATATTTATTAATTATTATTATTATTATTATTATGAATTATAGCTCCCTTTATACTTTTTTAGGAGCAATATTACTATTATATAAGTATATTTATAAAGACTCATTGAGACCTGCATTATAAGATATACCTAGTTAAATTTATATTAATTTTTATAATTCCATTTAAGCCACTCATTTGCTCTTTCAATGCGCATGCTCATAATCCATTATACACTGATTCATAAGTATTAATTAGTCAGTTTTATGGTTCTATGAATGTATTTATAAAGATGCAACCTGCATTGCTATAATGTTATTATGTTATTTATGAATGTATTAATATATAAGTGCTGTGATTTATTGAGGTCTAACAGTCTAATGGTGTTTAAACTATACTGTAATGTACTGGTCTGTCTGACTTTATCAGTCTGTCTGGGAACAGCTACTACAAGCAAACAGGTAAAGATACTACTTGTCTTGCCATCTTGTTGACTGTCTGTGTGCAAGTATGGGATGACTGTTGAATGAAATAGCATTTATGACATTTAACGGGATCGTTAAAATAGGTTGATTAACCCTGAGCTTCTAATCTTAAAACAATGATGTAACTGTACTGTTATGGAGGTTGCCCCCAGTAAACCCTCATGGTGGCCCCACAGTGAAAAACTAAAAATAGGTAAATCCTAATGGGGGCCCAAATGGGCAAAACTCCTATGGGCCCCGCATGGGCTAACCCACTGGGGGCCCGTGTGGGTTTTATTTGGGCAAACCCACAGTGGGTTGCCCACAGTAAATCCTAATGGGGGCCCAAATGGGCAAAACTGCTATGGGCCCCGCATGGGCTAACCCACTGGGGGCCCGTGTGGGTTTTATTTGGGTAAGCCCACTGTGGGCTTGCCCACAGAAAGCCCACATGGGGCCCCAAAGGGTTTGCCCTTGCCCACACTGTCCCACAGAAAACCCACACTTACCCACAGTGGGCCCACACTGGCATGTTTGCTGGGGATGGGCTCGCGCTGCTTTGGTCCAAACTGATAAACGGTCCGTCAACCACACAATAACGAGCAGTTTCGTTCCGCTTGCATTACCTTTGCCATTTGATGTTGGGCAATGTTGTGGTGGCTCCGGCGGATTATGAGCGCCACGCGCAACGCGCCTACATTTGAAATAACGAAATTTTGGTCGGCAGGAAAAATGGCCTACACCCCCCTCCCCTAAAAAAAACTCTCCGGTTCTACACGATTCACGTAAATGACCCAATTGACCAAGAAAACGGCGATTGTCGCCGAAAAGCGACAAGTTTGCAGGTGTGTGATATATATAATATGCGATTGCTGCGTGCTGCGTGTTTTTTTTTTTTTAAATCAACGTTAGGCGCGGGGGGGGGGGGGGGAGTCGCGGGGCTTAAGCCAACTTGATGTGTTGAATGCTCAGAGCACGTTATTAAAACATATTCTTAAAATACACATTTCTGTTTTAATAAATGCTCATAGTAAATCATAGCATATTGCCTAAAATATAAGGTAGGTACAAAATAATCAGTGATACATTTGCGACCCATTAAAAATTAGGGTCGCAATGGCATTTCAAAAGGTCGCATATGCGACTATTTTGGTCGCAGTGTAGTTCCCTGTCATTGTGTAATCGTGTATTTCTCGCCAAAAGAACGTGGCAGCTAACGTTAACGTTAGTGATGTTTTTTTTTTCTGGTCAAACTTTGACAACCTCGACATTAATTAACGATATTTTCTTCATGATTTTGTGATGGTATGATTATTGAAATGTCAACAGCTTATTTCTTATTTTACCTGTGAGATACATGCATATTTGATTATCTTTTTTTCTGTGCAAGAAAGAACATGGCAGCTACTGCTTAGACCATGTGGGTTATTTTTCCCCGGGCAAACTTTGTCAGTTTCACCAGTAATGTTCATTGACAATATTTTCATGATACATTTCTGATTGATTGAGAAATCGACGTATTATTTCCTAATTATTTAAGGCATGTCTATGTGCACGCTAATGTGATTATGTGACCTGCCCTTGTCTCCCCCAGATCTGCTTGGAGTTCAACAGAATTACTGGCAAAAACCTAAAGCAGGAATTCTACGAGAACCTTGATAGATATAGTCCACGGTTCATGGACCTTTTTAAAGCCAAAAGGGGGACTCCTGGTCGGTACTTGGCTAACTTTTTAAATCAAATAAAGGTTAGTAATTTTGTCTTATTTAAGATAACTTAAAGGATAACTTTTACTCACCCTCAAGTTGTTCCAAACCTGTATACATTTCTTTGTTAACGCTGAGCACAAAGGAAGATATTTTGAAGAATGTTTGTAATTGAACAATTTTGGATACAATTGATGTTCTTAGTATTTCTTTTTAGCATGTAGAAGTCAACGGTGGCCCAAAACTGCTTGGTTACAAACATTCTTCAAAATGTATTCTTCCTTTGTATTCAGCTGGGCAAAGAAATTTATACAGGTTTGGAATAACTTGAGGGTGACTAAATGATGACAGAAATTTCATTTTGTGGGAACTATCCCTTTAAAAGCATTTAATTTTGTCAGCATTTAATCGTGTAGCCTAATCTCATAAAAGTGCTTCAAATATATTGATTAGTTGTTAGTTGTTCTGGCAGTAATGGAATTTCGTGTTTTCCTCTTAAGTCAGCCCAGCCAACGGAGGTCCGAACCCTTGTGATTCGAGGACTACCTATCATGCTTGGAGATGATGACTCCTCTTTCTTCAAGTCATGTTGAAAAGTAAGTTCATCTGTTCTTAACCTGTTTACATTAAAAGAACCACCTGTGCTCCCATTAGTCTAAGCATTTGAAAATCATGTTGATTTTAAAGCAATAGTTTACCCAAAAATGGAAATTTGCAGGAAATGTTCTCACCTTCAGACTATTCAAGATGAAGATGAGTTTGTTTCTTCATCTGAAAAGATTTGGAGAACTTTAGCATTACATCACTTGCTCACAAATTGATCCTCTTTAGCGAACAGGTGCTCAAACTCATTCAAACAGCTGATAAAAACATCACAATAATCCACAATTAATCCACACGTTTGCTCTTTGGACTCTTACTTACAACACCCGTTCGCTACAGAGGATCAATTTGTGAGCAAGTGATGTGATGCTACAGTTCTCCAAATCTTTTCAGATGAAATAATAAAAAAACTCCTCTATATATTGAATGGCCTGAGAGTGAGTGCATTTTCATGTTTGGGTGAACTATTCCATTAAAATCAAGTCTTCAAATTAATAAATTGTCATTTATACTGCATACTTAAAAAAAAAGTATTGTCTTTGCCAGAAACATGTACATTTTCATAAAGTCAAATGCATACTTGTCCATATAATTTGGGATTAAGGTTAGTGCTTTGTGTTTTTAATAAATCTAGTGCACGTTCTGATAAACATGCATTGATAAACATTTGATTCCTGATCGCAATACTCTATTTATGCCTGTTTTTTCACTAGGTGTCTGATCATCGCAACTTCATCCTTGATGTGCCAGTGGGCATCTTATTTGAGGACACTGAACTCCAGCCCCCAATTCCTTGCATTTAACTTCTACGATTGGAATAATACTTGAAGGTCAAGTGGTGATGGAAAAAATGCAGGACCTCCCACAGGCTATGTGTCTCTTCTTCGGTCTGATCTATGCTCTAGAACTGAATTACCCAAAATCACTTGCCAACACGTTTGATTTCATGCATCCAACGTTTGATTTCATCCAAATTTTAAAATTTAAAAAGAATGTTTACTTTACGTTTACATGTTCAGTACATTAACACAAATGTGAGACTTAAGTGTAATGTTTAAGTGATCAGAGTTGTACAATTGATGTAGTGCACTACTTAATGTTGGACATTGTTGCCACCTTTAGAGTTATGTACATGGTGTGACTCATTTCCATTTCACATTTTGGTCAATAAAGACTCAAAGGATCAATATGTTGTTCGTTGTTTTATTTAAGTGCAGTGTGCACAAAGCTTACTGTCAAAAATAATAACTTTTAAATTTAGAATTAAATTCTAATTTCAGTTAAATTTTCATGTTGAGTTTACTTAAATATACAAGTACACTTGAAATTAACACTAAGTTAAATGAACTTTATTGTTTAAGTACATTAAATAATCGTCAAGTTTGGTGAACTAAACAATTTAAGTCAAGTCTACATAAGCACCAAGTTAAGTAAACTTAAATATGCACGTTTTGGGAAACCCCATTACTCAATTAAATTGAGGGAACGAGTTTACTCAAATCAATTGAGTTCAATCAACTTATTAGGGTTTTCAGCATCATGCTTAATGTTTTATTATCAAGGTGAACACATGAAATTCATCAGTATCTGTAAAATTCACCTACATAAATGAGTTTCACAGCACTAACACTGTTTCAGCTTTGATCGCCTCGGTAAACACGTAATAAACGGGGCGTTAACATATAAGCCTACTTGCATTTTATGGTTGTCAGCTTTGTTGCATTACATTTACTTCACCAGGAGATGGTGCTGCAGTTTCTATCTGAATGAAGCTTCGAGCAATGAACCATTTTCGACACAAAGCAATAATGCTTTGAAACGCTTCATTTGGCCATCACTAAGTGAGACAGGGCAAACTCTGCGTCCGTTTTTCGTCTCGCTCAGCAGAAAGACGAAGACCGCAAAGCGGAACAAACTGACGTAAAGCTCCCTGGCGCACAATAAACGCCAACCTGCCACCTGGCGAACCCCACCAATTGACCCTTCGCTAAGCCACGCCCGAAAACCGCCACTGGCCAATCGTGTCTTAGCAACCGTAACTAGGCGCGGGAGGTCTGGCAAGCTTTCGAGCGAGGGAAACATGCCGAAGCGTTGTGCGTATGGATGGTGCAAATCTGATACCCGGTATCCTAAAAGTTTGGACGGGGGAGTGGAATTTTTTTCCTTCCCGAAAATCTAAAAGCCAAGGGGAGAAATGATGTGTGTGATCCAGCAGTGTGGGAGACCCCAATCACAACTACATGTCCACAGGATTAACAAAAACACCTACTGCTAAAAATAGGTAATAATGACGGTTCTTTGTTCATAATGCATATATTTTAACGTAAAATAAGACGATTAAAGACAAGACGGAGGCTCACTGACATACTTTAAAATAAAATATATTTCAGCATTTTGTTAACCCAATCCGATTGCGGCTCTCCCGGTGTTAGTGTTATTCCACAAGATTTATGGATAAGCTGTCTGATTTATAATTATTTTTGGTTAATAAGATTATTTTCACATTTCACTTACCCTGCATAGGTAAAAACCCTATTTTTTTATATTTTATCAAATATACTCATGTGAGGAGGTACTTGGCACTTGACCCAGGCTACCTGACCTGCTGGGATAACAATGTCCTGGCTGCCTGTCCGTAGGCGCCCACACTGTACAGAGGGTTTGCTGGCTTGGATGAAGCTCACCATTAGCATTGCCTTCTCTGCTGGTATTCACACAAGGCATTACAGAGTACACAGCAAAATCCCCAGTGTTAAATTAACACTGCTCAGTGTTTATATGAGTCCACACTCTACAGAGTGTTAAATTAACACTGAAACAGTGTTTATATGAGTCCACACTCTACAGAGTGTTAAATTAACACTGCTCAGTGTTTATATGAGTCCACACTCTACAGAGTGTTAAATTAACAATGAAGCAGTGTTAAAGTTAATGAGATAATTAAGTGATTAAATGAGTAATGATTGAGCATTATTGAAGACACCTGATGTTAACAAGCAGAATCACTGAAGGAGAAAACCATCATTTTTAAGTCACCGTTATGGAGATCAGTGTTTGCTTTAGTTGGGCTCTTGACCCTTAAATCGTTAACTTTAGATTTTGTTTGGCTCCTGTATGTGAGTTATAGCAGCCAGATGAACAAATAGATAAGGTGATCTGATGGTGTTGGTTGTGTTGTAACATAATCATTATTTCACAATCATTTGACCTGAATCACTGAACTCATTTAGAGCACAATTTAGGTTTACTTTATTAATTATAGTAGCACTGGCGTTGTTCAACATAATAATTTTAACCTTTTCAACGAAATCCAAATGATCAAGTCAAGAAAAAGAAAACTTCCAAAACTCTTTATATAGGCACAGACAGACATCAAGAATTAGCGTATGAATCTCAGCAATGGTGACAAACAGATCACCTCTGAACACAAGCTCATTATTTATTCATACAGCAATGCATGATGGGAGCCATGAATGAGTTTTGATTGGTGGCAGCCAGAATGCACTGCAACATGCTTTATTATTGTCACCATTGTTGAGATTCATAGGCTGATTCTTGATGTCTGTGTGTCTAAAAACTAGATGAAATCAAAATAATAGTTTTTTTTGTATATGAGATGAAAAAATTTTTATTTGGATAACACTGTAAAAGGTGAAAATATTACACTGTACAAGGACAGTGCTGCTATAATTAATAAAGTAAACCTAAATTGTGCTCTATATGAGTTTAGTGATTCAGGTCAAATGATTGTGAAATAATGATTATGTTAAAACACAACCAACACCATCAGATCACCATTTCTATTTGTTCATCTGGCTGTTATAACTCACGTACAGCAGCCAAACAAAATCTAAAGTTAATGTTTTAAGGGTCAAGAGCCCAACTAAAGCAAACACTGATCTCCATAACGGTGACTTAAAAATTATGTTTTTCTCCTTCAGTGATTCTGCTTGTTAACATCAGGTGTCTTCAATAATGCTCAATCATTACTCAATTATTCACTTAATTATCTCTAACTTTAACACTGTTTCAGTGTTAATTTAACACTCTGTAGAGTGTGGACTCATATAAACACTGAGCAGTGTTAATTTAACACTGGGGATTTTGCTGTGTAGGACGACGAGGGTTGAAATCAGCTTTTCAGGTTGTTCTTGTATCATCTCTTCCAGAACGTTGAAACCCAACAGTGGTCTCTCCAGAGCAAGACTGCTGACAAGAAAAGGCACAGTGATTGGCAGGTTAGGGTCCTCATTCCCCATCAAGTTGACTGTAAGGGCAACCCAGCCATCAAACGCGAGGGCGAAAAGGTTGGTGTGGGCCATCAAAACCTGACGTGTTTCCGGGGCGCTTCACAGTGTGCGACCCAGTAGTCTCCCAGTCGTTTTGTTGTTTTTAATCGTGTTTTAAATTGTTTTTTAACCGTGTCTTGAATTGTTTTTAACAGTGGCGTGTGTGTATGAAAGAAATAACTCGTCAGTGCTTCAGTAATGCAGATTATGGGATTACTCGTGGAGCTTTTTGCACTTTTTTGCGTCAACGCTACTTCTGGGCTTTGCCAGTCACGCCGAAGGACATGGTGTATACGGGAAAGTAAGCCGCGAACTTCTCCTGTCCTTACGGACTTCTGCAGTGGGAACTGTACCAACGGGCATACCGAAGGAACTTTGCAGGCCGACTAAGTCGTCAGGTCATCGGAAACGAGGAAGAAGAGGTGGTCTACGTCGGAGACTTAAGTCTCTTCGACTTGACAACCACCGCAAACTACCGCCACTTCCTTCGGTCCTGTTGTCAAACGTACAGTCTATTAGACACAAGATAGATGAGCTGGAAACATACGCCAAGTTTAAACAGGAAGTAAAAGACCCTTGTCTCCTTGCCTTCACCAAAACATGGCTCGGTGATGCAGACCCGGACTCGGACCTGAACTTAACGGGGTTTGGAAGCCCAATTCGTATGGACCGATCATCGGAGATCACCGGCAAAAACCGAGGAGGCGGCGTGTGCTTCTACGTGAACAAAAGGTACTGTAACACTGTTGTGATCAGAGAGAAGATATGTACCAAAGATGTGGAACTGTTGACCATTTCTCTCCGCCCCTTTTATTTGCCTCGCGAATTGCAACAGCTCTTTTACACATTAGTGTACATTCACCCACGAGCCAACGCCACAGCTGCTGCCCAGCTGATCGCTGACGTCACGCATAAACTGGACTCTATCTGCCCAGAGGCACCCAAGTTTATCCTTGGAGATTTTAATCATTGCAATTTAAAAAAGTCTCTGAGGACGTATGAACAGTATGTGACTTGTTCTACCACACAGAAGAACACCATGCTAGATTTATGCTATGGCTCAGTAAGCGGGGCCTACAAATCTCTGCCTATGCCTTCTTTTGGTGCTTCTTACCATGTCAGTATCTATCTCATGCCTGTATACAAACCATTTTTCAGGCGCCCAGAGCGGGAGGAAAGAACAGTGAAGATCTGGTCAGAGGCCAGCATCTCCTCTCTCCAGGCATGCTTTGAGTGTACAGACTGGAAATGTTTTTATGATGGTTGTGGCGATGATAAGAATGAACCTACTGACACTGTTTCATCATACATCACATTCTGCGTGGATTCAGTAATCCCGTCTAAAAAAAAGTGGTTACTTTCCCAAATAATAAACCCTGGGTGACCAAAGAACTTAAATCTGCCATCAATAAAAAGAAGAGAATATTTTATTCAGGAAACCTCCTGGAGAAAAAAGCAGTTTCCAGAGAAGTTAAGGTCGAAGTAAGGAAGGCAAAAAGTAAGTACAGAAATAAAATCGAAAGTCTGTATTGTAGAGGGAACCTTAGGGCAGCCTGGACAGGTATAAAATCCATTAATCAGCCTTCCTGTGAGACCAAGCAGGTCATTCATGTAAATGGTGTAGATAATGCTGACCTGGCAAATGGCTTTAATTCTTTCTTTTCTCGTTTTGAAAGGTCTGACTTTGTGAATGATATCTCTGTGATGCGGGAATCTCTGGTTCCACAGAATGGTCTAGTGATAATACAAAGTAATGTCACAAATCTTTTTAAGAAAGTAAACATACGTAAAGCTGCTGGCCCTGACTCCATCTGTGGACGCGTTTTGTATCACTGTGCGGACCAGCTCATTGAGGTGTTTACAACACTTTTTCAGACGTGTATCGGGTGTGGTCAGATTCCTGCCATATGGAAAACATCAACTATAATACCTGTCCCTAAATCTAATAATCCAAGAGAACTGAAAGAATTCAGACCAGTTGCAATAACATCACTTGTGATGAAAACTTTCGAGAAAATACTGAAAGATGAAATTGTCTCCCTAATCGATGGAAAACTAGATCCACTACAATTTGCCTATCAAGCTGGGAAAGGTGTAGATGATTCTAAAATTTTCATTTTAGACAGATTATACAAGCACCTTGAAAGACCTAAATCACATGCAAGACTTTTATTTTCTGATTTTTCTTCAGCTTTTAACAAGATGCAGCCTCATATTTTAATTGAGCGACTTGCCTCTTATTTTAATCTACCTGATCAGATCTTATTGTTGCTCTTAAATTTTTTAACAGACAGACTCCAGCAGGTACTTGTGAATGGCCGCATGTCCAGTGTCATCACTTCAAACACAGGGTCCCCGCAGGGCTGTGTCCTTTCTCCTTTGCTGTTTATTATGTACACAGACAGCGGCAGGACTTCCCAACAGGTTAGCTACCTTGTGAAATTTTCTGATGACACTGCCCTATTGTCACTTCTTCAGGGGGCCCAATCGGGCCATGGAAGTGCCTTATCACAATTTGTGAAGTGGTGTGATGATAACTTCCTGGACCTTAATGTGACAAAAACGAAGGAGTTAATCATTGATTTTAGGAAGAACCATTTTAACCCAGAAGCCAGCATTATTCATAGCGAAAATGTTCAAATTGTAGAGACGTATAAGTACTTAAGAACCATGTTTGACTCCAATCTCAAGTTTGACAAAAACAGAGAGTTAATCACTAAGCGGGGACAACAAAGAACACACTTGATGCAGAAGCTAAATTCTTTCAATGTATCGCAGAGGATCTTATGTAATTTCTATTATTCATTTATTGAAAGTCTTTTAACATTTTCTTTTATCTGCTGGTTTGATGGATTGTCTGTGAGGGACAAGACTGTAGACTGACTGTAGAAGCCAGCACGTGGACAGGTACATCCTGAAATTTGCTGATGATACAGTTATCATCAGCTTGCTTAACAATACTGAATCCGAGCACGGGCCGGTGGTAGATGAGTTTGTTGAATGGTGTGATGAATCCTTCCTCCAATTAAATACTATAAAGACCAAGGATATGATCATAGATTTTAGAAGGAAATCATCCAAATCACTGTCTCAGACCTTCATTAAAGGAACCGGTATTGAATTTGTAGAACAGTATAAATATCTAGGAACAATAATTGATAGTGACTTAAAATTTGATGCTAATTCTGATGCAATTTGTAAGAAGGGTCAGCAACGTCTGTATTTCCTCAGGAAGTTAAATGTTTTTAATGTTGACAAGACAATGATGTGTTTGTTTTACAAGTCTTTTATTGAATCTGTTTTTACTTTTTCTATGATTGCATGGTATGGAAACCTGAACATTAGAGACAAAAATCACCTAAATAACATTGTGAAGGTGGCTGTAAGGTTATAGGGATCGCACAGACTCCCCTGACTGCTATCTTTGAACAGCATGTTCTTCGTAAGTCCAGGTCTATACTAGACGACAAAACCCATCCTCTATATTTTAAGTTTGAAATTCTTCCTTCAGGTCGCAGATTTAGAGTTCCACGATTCAAGTGCAATAGGAGCAAATACTCATTTGTTCCCTGTGCAATAACACTGCTAAATAGTCTCAGGTAACCTCATATTTAGAGATTGTTTTTATGTTTTTTATGGTAGGCTTACTTATACTGTACTGTATGCACTGGTACATTTTATTTTATTTTCGGGCGGGTATCTCTTGTGTATGTGTGTTGTTATTGTTATTCTGATCCCTGTATGTATGTATGTTTTTTTTATCTTGTGCCCTGACTGCAAATCAAGTTTCCTACCTGGGATAATAATAATAAATGGAAATGGAAATGGAAAAAGGAAGGAAGAATAGCTTTAGCAGCATTGTTAAAATCTGCTCCAAGATCATTGGAGTTCAGCTGACAGACCTGAGCTCCCTCTGGAAAAAACGGGTGCTCCAGAAGGCTAGACAGGTCATGAGCCATCCTGACCATGTTCTTAGTCAGGAATTGTCTAATGCCCTCAGGACGGCGATACCTTGCCCCTCCAAGGAAAACTAACAGATATGCAAATTCTTTTATTCCCTCTGCCATCAGGCTTTTAAATACTGTTGACAGAGACAACTAGATAGGTGCCAGGCATCATAAACCTCTGTATTTATTATTTATTTATTATTTATTTAGTATTATTATCTATTTATTTATTTACTTATCTACTTGTAATGTTGGTCTCCGCTTAGTCCATGTATTGTGGCCTGTGTATTTGCTGCTTTGTTCTAGTGCCCAAATGCAATATGATGTCATTGACGGTGTTTCTGAATGTTTGATTAAGTGTTGTCTTCTTGTCTTGTTGATACAACTGGTAGGCTAAAACTGAATTGCCCTACTGGGATAAATAAAGTTGTTTGAATTGAATTGAATTGAATTGAAAAAGACCCTGCTCACTCTTTCTGCAGATGAACTGTTCCAGATTGCCAAATCAGTGGGTCCAGTGCCAGGAATGGACGAGTCTCGTGTTAAGTCGACAGATGAGGAGGGTTGTTTTGAGTACATTTGCAGTTTCATGTCTAGTGAGCCTTTACTGGAGTTTGAGGATTCTGGGATGGCACATTTATTAAACTTAAGGGAGGTAATCGACACAGTCATTCAGGGTCATGTTATTGGGAAATGGGAATGTAAGTCATGCTAGTGATAATGTTAACCCAACTGATAGTGATGCTACCGATTTTGGGATTGCTAGCACAACCCACATGGCACTCTCTACGGCTAGTGACACACATGACACAGAGCTACAGAAAATACTGGCTAGTTATGAGGAGCTAAGTAAGAAAATTATGCAGAAGGGTTAATAGGTTTTTCTTCATTTTTATTCATTTTCTCCTACTTTCCTACGTGCCAGTTTCTTCTGCATCGACTTTCTTTCTCTGCGTTCTGCCTCTTTTAACCAGCACAATATTGTTGGCTTACAATTCACACACACATGTTTAGCACAACAACAGCCCTTCTGTTTTTTACTCCCCTCTACAACAGAATCTTTCACTACTGTCAGCCTAGTGACACTTAAAGTTCCTTCTATAGGGAAATCATGGTATTTAATTAACCCTTCAATACCCCTCATACATTTGAACCCGTGCACTTTCCTCATCAGACAAAACACCGGTGTATCATATTGATAATTTTTACTCTGGGACTTCCCCATGATGGTTGGTTATTCTCTGTGGTTATTTTCGGCACGTCTACTGTATATATAACTCAACGTCGATAGGTCAGCATTCATACAGAGTGCCAGCAGAGTGTGACAGTGAAGTGAGGGCATTCTTCCTCTTTCATAGTTGGGAGTCTCAGAATATTATCTCTCTAGGCCAGTGGTTCTCAAACCTGTCCTGGAGGACCACCAACACTGCACGATTTCTTTGTCTCCCTAATCAAACACACCTGATTCAAATCATCAGCTCATTAACCCATGTGATAATGAGCTGATGAGTTGAATAAGGTGTGTTTGATTAGGTTGACAAAGAAAACGTGCAGTGTTGGTGGTCCTCCAGGACAGGTTTGAGAACCACTGCTCTAGGCCAATGAAAATATTTTCAACCATGCGTGGAACATTTTTAGACTTGTTCATCATATTCTATCCTTGAGTGAAGGCCCTCTTGTCACATACCAACACTCTTCTATTCCATTTCTCATGGTCATATACATCCATAAGATCAATAACTGTTCTTTGTTCTATTAAAACAGCAGGGAAGCATGTGACGCCTCATGCAGTCCTTGTGCAAATTATCTAATTTTCTAGTTACTGCCTCTCTGAGCAACACAGTAAATGCAAACATAAGCATATTATATCAATAAAACATATACTAATAAAATTTCTTCCACATTTCCCAGAAAAAAACATGCTCTAAAGGGGTGGATTCTGGAATCCACTGCTGCTTTAATGTATATCTAATGAGTGATTATAATGAAGGTATTAATCTAAATATCAGATGAGTTGAATGACTTCTCTAGGCTTATGAGATTTTACTTAGCCTAGAGACAGCTATAGGTCACAATGGTCACTGGAACCAATAGTTTAAGAGACCATTTCTTAGTTAAAGCATTTACGTTACAGTGTTATATTAAAGTGTCCTCTCACTGAGAGAACATGTTATCTGGGTGTTTTGGGAAGAGTCTCCTGTTGATAGTTAGAGCCCGACCAAATCCAACCTTGAAGAAGCTGTGTGTATGTGTATGTGTGTGTGTGTGTGTGTGTGTGTGTGTGTGTGTGTGTGTGTGCGTGTGCGTGTGCGTGTGCGTGTGCGTGCGCGTGCGCGTGCGCGTGCGTGTGCGTGTGTGTGTGTGTGTGCGTGTGCGTGTGCGTGTGCGTGTGCGTGTGTGTGTGTGTGTGTGTGTGTGTGCGTGTGCGTGTGTGTGTGAGCTACAGTCTAGCATGGATAAGAGCAGGAGAGCAGCAATAAACAATAAATTAATTGTAAATTCCCTAACAATGTATATACAGTTGTCCAGAATGATTGTGATGAGATCAGGACAGTAATAAGGATTTTCATCACTATTTTGTAGTTTCTCTACTTCTAGGTCAGATCACCAAAAACTTGAAAGCTTTGGTGTATGAAGAACTGCCAACAATTGTTTTGGCTGTATACCCTTATCAAACTACCCTTCTCCGAGACATCATCTTTCAGGAAGTCTTGAATAACTGTGTCTTTATTCCTGCCCTTATGAAAAGAAAATATATTTCCCTATATATGAATGATCAATATATTGAATGTTTAACAGTAAATTTTAAAATATACAGAACAATATATTTTGTGTCGGCCTTTCGATGTTGGCCATGGATTCAGGGAACAATGATTAATTATTTTGCACGCACTCCACTCCAAACGCAGTCTTCATTTCAACAGCTTTATTTCTCTAACATTTCTAAATTAAGTTAATAATTTCAACAAACGAAAAATCCAAACAAAGATGACGAAGTGGTCAAAAAACTGTCAATAAACACCATTCCGCAATCCAAACATTTGTTCTTTCATGTCACCACCTACTCCGCCCACACGTGGTGACATATTCATTCCTAACCCGACAGGTGCATGATAATTAACTAATTAAGTACATAAATACAAATATGCACATACTAAATAATAATAATAATAAACAAATACAAATTATAATAAATAAACTCCAATACAACACTTATTATAGACAAACGGCTACAACATATTTTGTCAATATATTACAATATATTGAATAATGCGATGAACGAAAGCCTTACAGGGTTGGAACAACATGAGGAACAACATGAGGGAGAGTAATTACTGACAAGATTTTCATTTTTGGGTGAACTATCCCTTTAAAGGGTGTGCACATTTATGCAGTTGGGTTGGTTTTTATTCTTATCTTTTTTTTTTCTCTGAAAAGTGTCACTTTGGTTTTCAGTGGCTATAGCTTATGTATTTTTTTTTTACAATAAATGTGCAAAAGTACTGATAAGATGTATCGGTTTAATTTTTTATATAAAACCAGCTGTTTTAACAGGATTTTTTATATCCACTGCAGTTTCTCTACACTGAAAAAAATGATTCTGACCCCTTGTAAATGTTACATGTTTTTATCTGGTTAATTTCACTGATTTTAATGTGTTATTTAATCCTACTTATTTTTTATTTGTAATTTTCAAATTCACTGCCCTTGTTTAAAACAAGTTAATTTTATTCAATTAAAAGTAATTAGAAAAAATATGTTTAATTTAAAATTGTGGCAACAGATTACAGGCAATATTATTAATTAAATTTAACACATTAGAATTGAGTAATAATTAATCAAAATAATTTCTTATAAGTTAACCATTTTCAAATGAGTAAACTGAGAGACTGATTGGTCGTCTGAGTAAAATGAGCCCGCCCCCTTGACACTGTGATCCAGAGCTATGTTCAATACAAAATCCCTATGCATTTTAAACAAAAATAACAGACAGACATCAAAGAAGAAGTAATAAGTCTTTATTTTTATTGCCAACATTGAAGATACCTGATGTTAACAAGCAGAATCACTGAAGGAGAAAACCGTAATTTTGTGTCACCATTATGGAGATTAGTGTTTGTTTTAGTTGGGCTCTTGACCCTTAACTCATTAACTTTGGATTTATGTTTGACTGATGTCCCTGACTGAGTCATAACAGCCAGACGAACAAATAGAAAAAGTAATCTGATGATGTTGGTTGTTATTTAATAATCATTATTTCACAATCATTTGACCTGAATCACTTAATTTTATTTGAACTGCAGCATGCTTTATAATTGTCACCATTGCTGAGACTCACAAGTTAGGGGTGGGCGATACTGCAAAATTCGGTATCGATCCGATACCAGGTAAATACAGGGCCAGTATCGCCGATATCGATACCGATACCAATACTTTGTAATTTTAAAAGCATGCACTTGAACTTACATGCACTTTCCTGTGGTAGAGCAGTGTGTCATGATTTATGAGGTGAATGCATCATTAATATGCTAAATCTGAATACGTTTTCGTGACCACTAAATATTTTGTGATTTGTGCTCTCAACTCGCCTGTAATTAGTCAGTGACTTTTACCAAACTACCCTAATTATAGAAATGCACTATTGTACACTAGCCTAATGTTCAAAAGTTTGGGGGCTGTAAGATTTTTAATTCTCTTCTGCATTTATTTGATCAAAAATACAGTAAAAACTGTAATATTATTACAATTTAACATGGGCTATTCTGTCATTTATTCCTGTGATCAAAGCTGAATTTTCAGCATCATTACTCCAGTCTTCATGATCCTTCATGATGAGAATTCATTTTAATATGCTGATTTGCTGCTCAAGAAACATTTCTTATTATTATCAATGTTGAAAACAGTTTAATGTTTTTGTGGAAACCAAATAATTTTGCATAAAATGTATCATGATGAACAAAGTTGAAAGAACAGCATTTATATGAAATAGATTTTTTTTAACAGTGTAAAACCCTTGACTGTCACTTTCGATCAATTTAATGCATCGATCCTTGTTGAATAAAAATATTAATTTCATTAAACAAATCTTACTGACGTCAACATTTTGAACCGTTATGTAAACTTTTAATTTGTTTATTGCGAAATAACTCCCGACTGTTTCTCTGTCATCTAAGCAAGGCTTCGTTTCCCAAACGCACTGAGACAGAAGCACCAGCATCGAACGCTCTCTGTGATTGATTGGTTTCGTCTTGTATCCAGATGACTAGGAGAAATAGTTCTACCCTACACAATTATTCGCTAACATTCGCTTATTTTTAAACTTAGAAGCTTTTTTTTACGCACTGAATTGCGTTCTAAATTAATAAAAATTACTGGGGAAAAAAACACATTTGGATCGATATTTTTATGTGAGGATCGATCCTTTTCGATACCACGTCAGTATCGAAAGTATCGATACTTTAGGATCGATCCGCCCACCCCTACTCACAGGCTGATTCTTGAAAAAATTGAGTAAATTCAACTCATAATAACTTAGCTAAACTTATGAATATAATTAATCTGAAATGACTTATAAAATATAAGTAGGGGAGAGCCGGGACGATTGAAACGCGGGACGGATGAAACATTGAGATTTCCTTGAAAACCACTCACGTTATGTACGTCAAATTTCGTCAGCACGTACAGCACGCAATGCCTATCAGACCCGCGAAAACATTTCTTCTTTACGTCTTGCCGTTTTAAAGTTAGAGCCGGAAAGCTGTTTTTGAGTGTGGTTAGTGAAATCTTTCGTGCGGTACTTTTTTTTGACTGACAAGTTGTATTTATTGTTTCATGTGCCATTGTAATAATAATACGGCAGGTGTATTAGTACTGCATTACACCCTTAAGT
Source organism: Gila robusta (assembly GCA_030770095.1). NCBI lineage: Eukaryota > Metazoa > Chordata > Actinopteri > Cypriniformes > Leuciscidae > Gila > Gila robusta. The sequence goes on from JAVALU010001966.1 coordinate 21,455, forward strand.
GTATAATATCAGAGTTTTTTAGTTTACGGACAAAACAGGTTTAAATGGCTTGAGGCGCTGTCAGGACGGTTGAAACAGCGACTCGTGCCAGTTAAACCTGGTCATAGGAAAACACTCAATATGACTAAATCACTCAATATGACTCAAGGAATAAATGTAAGAATTAATTGTAAACGGATTTGTCTGTCTTCTTCAAAATAGCCTATTAGAAAGATTACGCAAAATGCGCAAAGACTTATCGCCGATTGTTTATTGGCCGACAGAACAAAAATTTATATGAACCTTAAAATTAAAATAAATGACAAAATATGTTTGTAACAATATGTACATAAGTTACTTGTCAGGTATTGTTCATAAAAACAAGAATTAGATGAATAGTTACTGTTTAAACTGTTATGTTTCATCCGTCCCACCCCTGTGTTTCAATCGTCCCGCTCTGGAGGGACGATTGAATCAAAGCCCAACTCCTGTTCAAAGTAAATTTTTACTTAAATCATTCTATGTTTCTACCGAATAACACATGATACTAAGAGAACACATATGTGAGTTGTTGATCACACACACACAAAAAATCTATCTGTAACCTTATCTTAGAAAACAACGTTTATCTGAAAAGTGTTTCAACCGTCCCGGCTCTCCCCTACAACCAATTTACAAAATATAAGTACACTCAACTTAAAAAATATATCTGGATTTAGATAATTTTATTTCGTGCAACCCCTTGACATAATAAAATGAAGTAAAGTCAACATAACATTTTTTTCAGTGTATATAGAAAATTACAGACTTTTTGTTTCCAGAACCCTCATTTATGCTATTGTATATTGAATCAGAGCTAATCTTTAGATAAAGATTTAATAGCCAATCACCAATGTCTATGGTCTGTTTTTTTTTATCTTGATAACTTTGCTTTAATGTACATGAACTTTCAGTTCTTAGCTATCCTTAAAAACTATTTTCCTATGTGTCTCAATCACAGAGAGTGACAACAACAAAAATAATACAAATAATTCAGTGGTTTTGTAAATATCACAATAATAAATAACTATACCATAATAAAATCTCTAAATATCACTTAGTTGAGTTGGACATACCAACAACAACAAAAAAGCCTAAAAATCCAGCAGTTCGTTTTTAAAATTTTAATTTAAATCTGTTATGTAGACTAAGTTTTTTTTTTCCCCAAGAAAGGATATTAGGATTTTACAAACAAATTCAATTTTACGATATGGATTATGGGCTTGTTTTGGCCTCTAGAGGCCATCATTGTTTCATTTTCATTTTCTTCACCTGTGCCTTGATTCCTGTGACGATATTTAAGTTTCTCTGTTCCATAGTTCTTTGCTCTGTGTTTATTGTGTGTGTTACTAGTGTCTCTAGTTTTTGTGGATTATTTGCCCTGTTTGGACTTAGAGTAGAGCCTGTGGTTAGATTGAGGACGGGCCAAGAGACATTTAAACCATGTAAAAAAGCAATAACTAACTGTGTGTCAAGTCGTCTTTATTTATACAATGCTTCACAGGAAAAAACAGGAAACATTTTTTATAATTATGCAAACTTCATCAAATATGAGACAAATTCAAATTCTGTTGTAAATCAGGTGTAAAAAGACAATAGTGTCATTATTCAGTTTAATTCAGTTCAGTGTTGATTCAGTTAAGTTCAATAACTGTAAAGTTAATAAATTATGATACATCTATGTGCACTATTGCTAGCTAATAGCTGCAAATCCACTGTAAATATGTTCATAATCTGTAAATCTGAAAATGTCTATTCTGACTAAACCCAACTGTGATACTTTTATTCTCATATATTTATATTTTTATTATTTATTCTTATAATTTGTAGTATTATGTTTCTTGTTGTATTTGTATATGTCCACTGGAAGCCTCAGCACCAAAACAAATTCCTTGTGTGTGCAAGCACACTTGGCAATAAAGCTCTTTCTGATTCTGATTCTGATTCTATGTTTTAGTGGATTCAAATCACACTCCTCATTTTTTCTTTTATTTATTCAAAAATTTGAGTTACTGTAACTAATTGGGTCTGCTCAGTTTTATTTGTCATCATGGTACCAAATGTAGTTATTTAGATCTACTAAATAACTTTTTACTTGCATTTACTCAGTTCATAAGGTAGATTTAATTGATTCATAAATCATAGCTTAAGTTTTTAGAGTGTTTGTGTGCAAAAACATCTTTAATATCCTCTATGTCAGTGGTTCCCAAACCTGTCCTGGAGTACCTCCAACACTGCACGTTTTCTTTGTCTTCCTAATCAAACACACCTGATTCAACTCATCAGCTCATTAACCCATGTGATAATGAGCTGATGAGTTGAATCAGGTGTGTTTGATTAAGAAGACAAAGAAAACGTGCAGTGTTGGAGGTACTCCAGGACAGGTTTGAGAACCACTCCTCTAAGTGAAAACAGAAGAGCAGCGATTAACCTGATTCTGGTGCAAGATCTAGAACTCAAATATTAAATCTCAGTGCGGAATCTGACAGTGGTTTTCTTCATCTTCTGTTTGTAGACCTCGTCAAACTGTTCATTTTGTGCCACTGTGAAGTGATATTTCCAGTCTCCGACTTTACCTTTTGGAACACAAATAACAAGAAGAGAAAAGCAAGTCAAAGGACAGAACTCAGAAGGAGATAACTAGATTATTCAGCAGTTTATTAACCTTTCCGCATTATGTTTTTAGTTGAAAACAGTTTTGTGTAAACAGTCCCTAAATCTCTCAAGATCTCAACAGAGGAGGATTAAACAACTCCACAAACAGCATTACCAGCTTCACTTATTATTACTAACCAGGTTGACCTTATTTCTGTCATTTCTTGTTTTAATGAAAATAATTGGTAATTTGAAGTCACCATGATGGAGATCAGTGTTTGCTTTAGTTGGGCTCTTGCCCCTTAACATTTTCTCTGGCTGCTGTTACTGTGTATATAAAGTATTTTTGATATGGCAAAGAAAACATGATAATATTTTCCTCATAGTCACTGATCTTATTATATTAAGTACTTATTACTAAAATGAAAAAAAAAGCACAAACATTTATAATAATAATATAATAATAACCTTTATTTTATAAAGCGCCTTTAAAAGCAGCTTCTCAAAGCGCTGTACACACAATAGACAATAGTTAAAAGCAAACACATCAACAGGTAAATGCAAGTTTAAAAAAGTATGTCTTAAGTTGACCTTTAAAAATGGCATAAGTCTGGGCTTCCCTAAGTCCAAGAGGCAGAGAATTCCAAAGGACAGGTGCATAGAAGGAAAAAGCCCTGTCACCCATAGACTTTAAGCGAGTTTTAGGAACCACCAGCATGCTCGATTGTGAGGAGCGCAATCTGCGATTTATCATCTACATCATTACTTACACACACATATGTCAAGGATCAGCATATGAATCTCAACAATGGTAACAATCAAAGAAAAGCTTCATACTGGAGTGTTTGCTGGGTACCACCAATCAAAACTCACCCATGGGTCCCAGCATGCATTGCGGCGTTAATAAATTATACACCTCCTTTTTTTTTTACTGTTTTTCTTTTATTCTTAACATGTCCTATTCCTTTTGCTGTTTTTTTTTTGTAGCTTGTTTGTTCATGTTCATAGTTGATCTGTTTATCTGACTATTGTGTCTAAGTACTGCTGTAAATGAAAATATTTTGTTCACTAAATGTTTATAAAGTCCTGCATCTTATTCGATTACTACAATAGAGCTGGATCTCATAGTGTAGAATCACATGGCTTCTATTATGAATGATACAAAAACACATTACCTACACTGTAAAAAATAAATCCTAACTCTACGGAAAATTACAGATTTTTTTTCATGTTGTTTTATTTTAAATTGTAGTCAAAACTATCTAATTTAACTGTAGTTAAGTATCTCTACATTAACAACTCGTCTGTTATTTGAAGTATTATGACATTAATGACAAATTACAGAAATTGACTTTTTTATAAAGAAAAATGACTGTGTTTTTATACAGTACTTTTCTGTTTTCTTAAATTACAAGTGTATGTTAAATTAACCAAAATAATCTGTAATTAATCCAATAACAAAACAGTTAGATGATAAAACAGTCAAATATTTCAAACAAAAACCTTAAAATGGCCCTAGTGGCCTTATTCGCTGATCTGATTAATACATTTCACAACTATTTTAGTTCTACAATCCTTGTGCATAAAATCTTGTCCAGCTTTGACTCCCTATAAGGAAATATTTCAGGGCCCCACACAAGACTCTTATGGTTTTGGAGCTTATGAGACTCCAAAAATGGTGCTATGTAGAAAGATGCTGTAGGCACCTTTAAAAGATAGTGCTATAGCACTTAAAGTGGTTCCCCTATCATTACAAGCCACTGAACCACTTTTATTGCTATTTAGCACCATTTTTGTTTGAGGTCACATTGTGCTGAAGAGTAGAGCCTGTTCAGTCTTGGAGAAGACCAAGAAACACTGATGATATGTTGCATGTTGCTTTATTTAAAGGCAGTAACTGCTGATACAGTGATAGTTACATTTGCGTTTTACAGAGAGTGTTTCCCAAAACTAATCCAGGAAATTATTGTAACAGTTCCCTTTCGAGGGAACTCGGACTGCGTCGAATGACACTTTGGGGGGGGGGGGGAACGCCCCTCAGCGTAGCGTCTCTGAAGTATGAATGAAACTAAGCCAATCTCTGATTGGTGTTGCGTCATGACGTAATGAGTGACGGCATACAAGCGGAAGCTATAAAGGACGCCGGCACACATAAGATGTCAGCTTTCTGTTCTTCAGCAAGCGCTCTCTGTTTGACTTGTCTGTCTTATTTGGTGTTGTCTGTCACAAGCACTTCAATATATATATATATTATGGCGAGCCAAGCGAGTTTCACGCGGTGTGTGCATCCCTGCCCTCGTTATATCACGGGTGGGGACACACATCGTTTGTGCACACATTGTTTGGGAGTGCAGCACGCGCGGGCAGCTCTCGAGGGGGCTGCTTGCGAGGATTGTGAAAAACTTCCAATCCGTGTGCTGCGCTCCCGCCTGGCCATTTTTAACGAGGATGGTCAGGCTCGCGAGCCTCGTGGTGCGGGACCCGCGTTTGCTGAGGCAGCGCGGCAACGCTCTTCATGGGGCTCGCAAATGGATCTGACAGGGGATCTCGAGACTGCCGAGGCACATTCTCGGGATTCCTCTGTCAGTTCTGATGTTCTCCCACCTCGCGCGGAAGCCCGCCCCGCGGCTTCTTCCGCGCGAGTGGAGGACCCGATGTTTGAGCTGTCTGCTTCCGAGGAAGTAGACGTGCTCAGCATCGAGGGCGGAGATTTTGGGGATGACTCGCCACCCCATGTCCCCGCATATGAGGAGCTGGTAGAGGTTGTCTCTTGTGCTGTGGCCCGTCTTAATATCAGTTGGCCACATGAGAGGCAGGAAGCGCTCGTGAAAAGCAAATTAGACGAGCGCTTCCTGCAGCACAGAGAGCAACCTCAACACCGGGGCTTGCCTTTCTTTCCCGATTTACACAACGAGTTGTGTAAATCGTGGAATAAACCACATTCCTCGCGCGTGGCCAACCCCCCTGTCCTTAATTATAGTAATATTTTGGGGGCGCGAGAGAAAGGTTATGGGACGATGCCAAGGGTGGAACAACCATTAGCCACCTATTTATCACCTGAATCGGCATCGTCCCTAAAAGCCCCGGTGCTGCCCACTAAGCCGTGTAGGGATACATCTTCCTTGGTGGGCAGGGCTTATATGGCTGCGGGTCGGGCTGGTGCTTGTTTACACACTATGGCAGTGTTACAAGCTTACCAGGCCGACCTTCTTAAGGATATTGATGAGGGCGAGGGACCAACTCCAGAAGATGTAGCGGAGTTGAGGAAGGCTGCAGATTTATCTCTCCGAGTCACCAAGGAGACGGCCCGTGCCATCGGCCGCTCCATGGCAGCTATGGTGGTCTCGGAGAGACATTTATGGTTAAATCTGTCGGGGATCAAGGAAAAGGACAGGGCTTTTCTCCTTGATGCCCCGATTTCACCTTCTGGCCTGTTTGGCGACGCCGTAAATACAGTCGTCGACAGGTTTCAGGAGGTGAAAAACCAATCTGCAGCCTTCAAGCAGTACCTCCCTCGCCGCTCCAAATCCAAGAAGCCTGCCCCCAGTGGGCAGCTGCAGCCAGCTACCAGCTCCTCCGCCTATAGACAGGCGCAGAAAGAGAGCGTTGCGTCTAGAGCCCCTCCTCAAGGAGCCTGGGGGCATAGACGACGCTCTCAGGCGAAGCCTCAGCAGCAGCAGGGCGACCTGAGGGCCGTCCTGCAGGCTAAAAAGGCTTCGTCCAAGAGGTCCTAGCCAGCCTAGGTCCTCTGCGGGCAGCCCCACCCGTGGCGGAGCGATCGAGGTCGCCTCCTCCGCGGAGCCCGCAGGAAATCGATGTCGACTTCCCGCCGCCAAGTGCGCTTCGGGACGCATCGGTTTCCAGCGAACGCGCGCTGCACTGTCCGCCCCACAGGTTTGCGGCCAGGCAGCAATCGCGTCCGCCCATCGAGAATCGTTTTCGGTCGAACCCTGCCGGAGATCCGCTTCAGGGGGTCGAGAACGAATCCCGATTGGTACCCGAAGCCAGGCTCGAGAGCCTGGTTCCTTTGGTAAAATATTTCGATGCATGGAAAAATCTCACGAATATTTCGCCTTGGGCCCTGCGCACTATTCGAAAGGGGTACAGGCTGCAGTTCGGTTTACGCCCACCAAGGTTCAACGGGGTGGTCTGGACTGCAGTCGACCCGGTGCAGGGTCGGGTATTGGAACAGGAAGTAAACTCCCTGCTGGTAAAGGAGGCTATAGAACGTATTCCTCCACCGGACAGGGAGTCCGGGTTTTACAGCCGCTACTTTATAGTTCCCAAAAAGGATGGGGGGTTGCGTCCAATAATAGATCTCAGACACTTGAATCGTTCTCTGAGGAGATTCAGGTTCAAGATGCTCACTATTCCCATCATCGTGAGTCAAATTCAATCCGAGGATTGGTTTGTCACGATAGATCTAAAGGACGCATACTTCCACATATCCATCCTTCCATCTCACAGGAAGTTCCTGAGGTTCGCTTTCGGGGGCGAAGCGTACCAATATCGGGTTCTTCCGTTCGGCCTAGCTCTCTCCCCACGCACATTTACCAAATGTATGGATGCAGCTCTAGCACCCCTGAGGCTCCAGGGCATCAGGGTACTCAATTATATCGACGACTGGCTGATTCTGGCCCAGTCACAAGAGCTGGCGGTTCGGCATCGAGATGTCGTCCTCGCCCACATTCAAAGCCTGGGGTTGAGACTCAACACGAAAAAGAGCGTGTTGACACCAGCCCAGAGAACCACGTTCCTGGGAGTGGTGTGGGACTCGGTCACGATGCGGGCACGATTGTCTCCTGCACGAATCGAGTCCATCCTGGCCACAGTGTCCAGGGTAAAGCTAGGCCAAGCCATTACTGTGAAACATTTTCAAAGAATGTTGGGGCTCATGGCAGCAGCGTCCAACATTATTCCATTTGGCCTGCTGCACATGAGGGCCCTCCAGTGGTGGTTGAAAACCAAGGGGTTCTCCCCGAGGGGGAACCCGTTCCGCATGATCAGGGTTACGCGCAGATGCCTTCGTTCCTTATCTATGTGGAAAAAAGCTTGGTTTCTGTCCCAAGGTCCAGTGTTGGGAGCGTCATGTCGCCGGAAGACCGTTTCGATAGACGCCTCCCTCACGGGCTGGGGCGCGGTCATGGACGGCCGCTTTACGACAGGCCTATGGCAGGACCATCATTCCTCCTGGCACATAAACTGCCTGGAGATGTTGGCGGTGCTCCGAGCTCTGAGGAGCTTCCTGCCGGACCTCAAAGGTCATCATGTCCTTGTGAGGTCAGACAATATGTCGGTAGTGGCCTATATAAACCATCAGGGGGCCTGAGGTCTCGCCCTCTATGCAGACTGGCACATCAGATCCTCCTGTGGTCCCAGGGGAAACTGTTATCTCTAAGAGCAACATACATCCCAGGGAGTCAAAATCAGGGAGCAGACATCCTGTCGAGGCAGGGGCTGAGGCCCGGGGAATGGAGACTCCACCCCGAGGTGGTGGAGTCGATATCTCAGAGGTTCGGCCCAGTGGAAGTGGACCTATTTGCGTCTCGAGAGACCACCCACTGTCCACTGTGGTTTTCCCTCACTCATCCAGCCCCGCTGGGGTTGGATGCCATGGTGCAGACGTGGCCGAGGCTGCGTCTGTATGCATTTCCCCCGATCGCTCTGCTCCAGGGAGTTCTAGAGAGGGTCCGTCGCGACGGGATCAGTCTACTGCTGGTAGCCCCATTGTGGCCGGCCCGAGTATGGTTCTCAGACATCGTATCGCTCCTAGATGGCCCTCCGTGGGAGATTCCCCTCAGGAGGGACCTGCTGACACAGGCCGAGGGCTCAATATTTCACCCTCGGCCCGAGCTATGGAAGCTGTGGGTCTGGCCCCTGAGGGGGCACAGTACCTAGAGGCCGGCCTATCAGCTGGAGTAGTGGAGACCATACTCAGCTCTAGAGCTCCCTCCACGAGGAAATTGTACGGCTTAAAGTGGAATGTCTTTACCAATTGGTGTAGAGAGCGTGAGGTGGATCCAGTTAACTGCCCAGTGGCTTCAGTTCTGGAGTTCCTCCAAGATCGCTTTTCAGCTGGTCTTACCCCGTCCACACTCAAGGTGTACGTGGCTGCCATTGCGGCTTTCCACGCTCCTCTGGGTGATGGGCCTCTGGCGAGACAGCAGTTGGTCGTACGTTTCCTCCGTGGGGCTTGGAGGATGAGACCTGCGGCTCGTACCAGGGTTCCCACTTGGGACCTGGCAGTGGTTCTCGAAGGGCTGGCCGAGGCCCCCTTCGAACCACTGGAGTCGGCTGAGGCCAAGAACCTTTCCCTGAAGGTGGTTTTTCTGTTGGCCATTACTTCTCTGAGGAGGGTAGGAGATCTCCAGGCGCTCTCTATATCTAACGGGTGCCTGGAGTTTGCTCCAGGCGACATTAAAGCCATCCTACATCCTAGGCCGGGCTATTTGCCTAAGGTGCCATCTAATGCGGCACGGCCTACGGTTCTGCAGGCTTTTCATCCTCCACCTCACGTGACGGCGGATAAGGAGAGACTTCATCTGCTCTGCCCTGTCAGAGCCCTAAAAATTTACATTCAGAGGTCCTCTTCATGGCGGAAGTCAGACCAGTTGCTGGTGTGTTTTGGGTCGCCCAAGAAGGGTCTTCCCGCCTCCAAACAGACCATCAGCAACTGGATTGTCCATGCTTTTTCCTTGGCCTACCAGGTGCGCAATCTGCCTTCACCTTTGGCCGTGAGGGCTCATTCAACCAGAGGCATGGCGTCCTCTAGAGCCCTCCTCTCGGGGGCCCCAATCCAGGAGGTCTGCGATGCAGCAGGATGGGCCACCCCCCACACCTTTATTAGGTTTTATAGTCTGGACATCCCGTCTACGCTTGGCACTCTTGTGCTCTCGTCCTAAGTGTGCCTGTGAGCAGCTTCACACTAGGACAGGCAGGGCGCGTTGTGGCATAGTGGGTACTCGTTCCCCCAAAGTGTCATTCGACGCAGTCCGAGTTCCCTCGAAAGGGAACGTCCTCGGGTTACGACTGTAACCCTTGTTCCCTGAGAAAGGGAACGAGGACTGCGTCCCTTCGCCACGCCTTTCCCTGCCTGGGAGCGCTTGCTTCATCACAGAAGCTGACATCTTATGTGTGCCGGCGTCCTTTATAGCTTCCGCTTGTATGCCGTCACTCATTACGTCATGACGCAACACCAATCAGAGATTGGCTTAGTTTCATTCATAATTCAGAGACGCTACGCTGAGGGGCGTTCCCCCCCCCAAAGTGTCATTCGACGCAGTCCTCGTTCCCTTTCTCAGGGAACAAGGGTTACAGTCGTAACCCGAGGACGTTTTTTGTACAACATTGTAAAAAAAAAAAAAAAACGTATGATATAAATTATGATATTTTATACTTTAAATAATACTTTATAATATTTAAAAAAGTAAAATTACTTTATAAAATACTTTTAACAAACTTATCTTTAACTGTTATTTGTATTTTAATGTCGTTTTATTAATCATTTCCCCAACTACACTAAGAGACTAACAGAGAGTTAGAGAACCTTTAAATAATTATACAGGGGCTTAACAGGTTCTTTATGCGGTAGCGGTGCTATATAGCATCTCAACCACCCCAAAGAACCACTTTGTGTGTGTGTGTGTGTGTGTGTGTGTGTGTGTGTGTGTGTGTGTGTGTGTGTGTGTAGAGCACAACCCAAAGACGAAAGTGAAAGATTTTTTAAGTCTGTTGTCACATTACCCATCAAAGAGTACAAACTGGATCAGGGAGAATTGCCCTTAACAAAAATAGCCTGCAGATCACAACACATCAGAGGAGGTCTACAGGTAATCATCTTTATATCTGCTCTACATGGATTATTGCAACACTTTTGAATAAAAGATCACTTGGGATATAAAAGACACCAGTAAGATATATCAGATGCTACATATATTATAAAGGCATTATATTCACAGAATCCAGGATGTATATAAATAATTTAGGATTGCTTTTTGGTTAAATATGTTGTTCTTTTTTCTTCTTTTTTTGTAGTTTATGCCCTTGTGTCCACACAAACTGTAGAATTAGGGATTCCTGTATAGTCTCTCACAAATATTTACTTATAACATGCAATTGCTATGTCATGTTTTTATTTTAGAAATGCATTGTTCTAATAATAGTTCGAATGCGGTGAGATTACATTTGTAATTTAAAATCTCAAAACATTAATTTGCTATTTACACACCAATCAAGTAAGATCCTGTTTGGCCAATCACTATCTAATTTTAAGTTTAGATTGATTTTGAAGATTGCTATTTTTTTATTCTACAGATTATATTAGTCCAGTCCACTTTATATATAAATCCATCTATCCGAGAAGAGGAAGTTTTAGGACATCATGAAAAACAGGTATGTCTGTCTATCTTTTACCAAAGTATTGGTTTATTAATTTATTGGTGGTGGTTGAGGAGATTCGCCCTTCCATGTAAAGCGCTTTGAGTGCCGAGAAAAAGCGCTATATAAATGTAATTAATTATTATACTTAATTATTATTATTAAAGAGATTAAGATATTTAAGGTATTTGAGAAGAGATTAATATATCTGTATGATGCCTTATGATAATATATCTTACATTTTACATCTACACAATGTAACCATTGAGTATTTACTATTAAGATGAAGTACATTTACACTGTGCATGTTAAACCTTGCTGAATAACACACCATTTTCGAGAAAATAGCCTATACAGGAAAATACTGTGAGTTAACAGTGCTCAAAGTCGACACTCTACACAAAAATCACACCCTACACTCTCATTCACTATTATCATCATTAGTTCACTAATATAGTCCACCTGAGAGAGTGAATGAAAATTAGTGAGTGAATTCAGACATGATGAACACCTGACTCAAATGAAATAAGTTCAAATTAATACTTTGCTCACATTATTAGCACATTATGGCAGTTTGCCGCCATAATGGCTCAGTTCCAGTAAAATACTGGCAACAGTGTTAGTTAGTCACTGTTAAAGATTCATTTCAGTGACCAGCTGGCAACAGTGTTGACTGTGTTTTATTGTAAAAAAGCCTGGTCTAACAGTGTGTATAAGTAGCAGCCATCACTTTGTTTTAAACATTAATGTGGAGAGTTGCTTGTACAATTTCATTCATGGTCATGGTTAAAACAGAGAGAGAAAGACATATTTGCAAATATGTATTTAGAACAAAACTAGAACATGCAACAGCATTGTAAACTGTTTTCACAGTGATGTTATCAGTTATCTAATTCTAAAGGCTGTTTTTACATGTTGTTCAAACCTGTGGATGGGGATAATTCTCTCTTGTGTGTGTGTTGTCTCACCGGTGCTTTCTTTTATTAACTACACTGAACAAAATTATAAACGCAACACTTTTGTTTTTGCCCCCATTTTTCATGAGCTGAACTTAAAGACTTTTTCTGTGTACACAAAAAGCCTATTTTTCTCAAAAATTGTTCATAAATCTGTCTAAATCTGTGTAAAAAAATTGCCCTGTAAAATAACAGTAATCTACTGGCAGCTGTGGTTGCCAGCAATGTACTGTAAATTTACAGCTCTTTACCATTAATAAGCTCTCCTTTTTTACAGTATGTTACCGTAAAAATACCATGGAAGGTAACTCATATCATTTGGGAAACCGATTGTTTCAAACAGTTTGAGTTTAAAAACTAGTATTTATACTGAAAGTACTGTGAACTGACTTCATTTGAGTCCACCGAAAATGAATATCTCCTGATATAAAACTGCAAACACCTAATGTGTAATAGTGAATTAATTAAAAACATGATTTTAACTAAAGTCTTTGCAGTTCGTATAGCAAACAATAGCACGCATGTATGTGCTAAAGTACTTAGCAAGGAGATTATCACTGCATCAGCAACTACACAGTTACTGCCTTTAAATAAAGCAACAGGCAGCATAACATCAGTGTTTCTCTGCTCATTTTTGACTGAAGCACAGGCTCTACTCTCCAGCACAACGGTGACCCACAAAACTCATTAATTAAACTAACAGATCTCTCCTGTATCATCTTGTGCAAAAACACACAAAACACTTCAGTTTAATATTCACTCTCCTTATCAGTTATTGACTTTGCATGACTTTTTTTCTATGAAATTTCACTAATATTTCAGTGAAATTAACTTCTTTTGTTTAATAAATCTGACTGTTACATTTTGCCAGTAAATTGCTGTTTTTCTACAGTTTTATGCCGTAAAATAATTTACAGTTGATTACTGTTATATTACGCTTCACTCTGTTTTTGTGACGCATTTAATCCTTTTAACCCCCACAGCAAAATCTTCAGTTTTAAATGAACACTTGTGTGTCCACACTACAGAGTGTTAGAGTAACACTGAAGCAGTGTTGAAGTTAATTATATAATTCAGTGATTAACTGATGATTGATCATTAGTGATGAACTGCTGATGTTAACAAGCAGAATCACTGAAGGACAGAGGAACAACAAGAAGATAAAAAAGCAAAACACAAGAACAAAAACTGACTTCAGCCACAGAAGACATTTACATTTATGCATTTGGCAGATGCTTTTATCCAAAGTGACTTACATTGGATTTCAAGGTACACATTAACATTCTTATCAGGTCATGTATGGAGTGAAAACAGTCTCTAAACCTTCCACAAATGCACGCGAGAGATCCGCATGCGCGCGCACCGATCCACAAATGCACGCGAGAGATCCGCATGCGCGCGCACCGATCCACAAATGCACGCACCAATCCACAAATGCACGCGAGAGATCCACACAAGCATATCAATCCACAAATGCACACCAGAGATCCACACACGCAAACCAATCCACAGATGCACGTGAGAGATCCATATACACACAAAGCACTCCACAGATGCACGGGAGAGATCCACACACGCAAACCAATCCACAGATGCATGTGAGAGATCCATATACACACAAAGCAATCCACAGATGCATGGGAGAGATCCACACACGCAAACCAATCCACAAATGTATGGCAAGCCAAGAGGGTCAGAATTACGCCATAGATTAATCGCGTTTACAGCCAAACGCTGTCAAATACGGCGTTTTAAACCGTATTTCGCGCGTTTTTTACGCCGTTGTAATTACATACGCCGTAAAAACTGCGCGAAATACGTCAATGACGCTGTATTCCACGGCGTTTTAGTATGCATGGAAAGCGCCGCTTTTTACGCCGTTCATCTCGCCATATGACGGCGTAAAAAACGCCGTTTTGGTTGAACAGAGCGCACGTTATTTTACAGCGTTTTGCTAATAGTATGAGCCACGCCCACTGTTTTACACAGCCAGTGAGTTCTCTCAACTGTTCTCTCCCAATCAATGATGAACTGAGTCAGACCAGACCAATTCAGCACGGATCATTATAGCCAAGGATCATTCGAATCTGTGAATGGTTTATTATTTTTTGTGTATAGCCTACCTACACTCACAATAAAAACAAAACATTGCTTGTATAATGAAGAAAACAAACAGCTTTCCTTTCCGTGAACTTGCTTCTCAAAAGCGATCATTTTCACCATGAACCGAAATAAATTTCATGTATAGATAGGCTATTTATTCCTTTTATATGATTTTATCCTGTTTTTTTCTTGTTCACAGAAGTGCTACAGTGCATACGATGATGATTCTGTTCTTTATGCAGCTATTTGTGCATGCAGGCTAAAACTAAACCCCTGGAAAAAAATGTTTGTGTGTTTTTAATGGGTCACAGACACTTGTAAATTTTAATTTAACATAATCTTGTCGGTTAATGAATGGAGATGATCGCGTCGGTTGAAGGTCGCAGGGAAAAAAAACCTATGGAGTCTGAGTCATGCTTTCCCTGGGAATCAAATCCACGACCTTGGCGTTGCAAGCACCAACGCTCTACTGTAAGAGGAGCGGCAGGAACTCTTTGGTTCGGTTTTCCTGTGAGTTGGCAAACTTTGCAAGCTTTGCAAAAGGCAGACACCAGGCCAGTAGAAGTATCTGGAAACTCAATAGCATGTCTTCGTCACTCCTAGATGACCCGACATTACGTGTTCATGAGCCAGCATCAACACATGCGTGCGATAACCAGAAGGCAAAACAATTTGTTGCACCACCTGACAGTTCTCATCATCTACCTCTGGTTTCCATTTACACATCAGCAGTCCATGATCCCAGAAATACATTACTCCAGAATTAGGCGCTTGACCAAGATCTGCAGCTTTAACACACTTGGCTAGCGTTGGGTCTTCTCTTTGCGCAGTTATCAAATGTTCTCGGGCTCACTTTTAAGGTTTTTTTTTTTACTCTGAATTGGGATCAGGCGTAAGCTCAGGCTCTGGGGTCAGCGTATACTCACATGGGGTAGTGTCAGGGACTAGAAAGGAATCAGCGAGATCCACCACTTCCTTGAATTTCTGTGCCTGTGCACGGGTCACTGCGCATGCAGGGAATGCTGAAGGATACAAGGTAGCAAGCTTAGACTGCTCCTTTACACTTGGGGTATATGTCACAATTGGAGAAAGAAAAATTTCGCCACCTGCTAAATCATTCCCTACGATTAAGTCTATACCTTCTACAGGTAACTGTCTGCGGACACCCACCTTAACAGCTCCACCCTTCTGCTTCCACTGGCAGTCCACAATCAAATGTTCAGGACTCAGACAGTAGAAACATTCCCGTCTCTCACTATATGCAGATTTAAATTTACGAGCATTCTTTGGGAAATGTTCTGCTCCAGCAGGGCGCACTACATGAGGCATTACATTCAACATATCGACTGAATATGGTGTGCCAAATTTTGGCTGCCGTGCTGTAGAAAAACAGTGCGATGTGTTAATACAAACTTGTCAGCCAAAACAGCAGCGTTAGAAAAGCAAGTATACGCTTTTTGTTCGTTCAAATGAACCACCACATTTTCTGGCACACATTTCTTCTGCTTCAGGGACAAGCTCATACACAACATGTGGTACTTGGTGAAATCACATTCGCCAAGGTGTCTAGGATAGCTGAAGAGGGATTCCTCCAGATCAGTGTTTCTTTGCTGCTTTATACACACTGCCAACAGAAAAGCCACGCTCCCTCTAATTAGCATCAGCTGCGGATGAGAGAGAGAGAGAGAGAGAGAGAGAGAGAGAGAGAGAGAGAGAGAGAGAGAGAGAGAGAGAGAGAGAGAGAGAGAGAGAGAGAGAGAGAGAGAGATACACACTAGATATTTCGTCATGGGACGTAACAGTTAAAATTTCATTATTCATAACACATCAACTCTGAACATTAGAAAACAAGCTACCAAAACAGATATAAAAACAGCACAAAAATAAAATAGTGAGAATAAAGGAAATTGCTAAAACAATTAAGCTCATAATTTATTCATGCAGTAATGCATAATGGGAGCCATGGATTCATTTTTTTTTGATGGTCACCATTGTTGAGATTCAGAGGTTGATTCTAGATATCTGTGTTATCTAGAATTAAATAAACTGAATTATTTTTGTATAGCTAAGGATTAAATATCAAACTTCTTAAACTGTACTCTGGTGGTTTACTTTCAGGTATTGGATTTTCATTGTGATTGCAGTGGTTTTACTGGTGCTCATTCTGTCACTCTCTCTGACACTTACAAAGAGACACAATGTAATACCTAATGTGTTACTACGGTCTGATAATTGTGAAGAGGCAGCAGTGTCAGCGGATGCCAGTAATTGTTCTAACATTGGAAGGTATACGGTGCCAAAAATCGATCTGATTTTGCTACCCTATAGTCTGCATTACTAATATGGAGTTATTGTTCTTTGCTTGAATTTACACAGAGCTCTTTGTGTTTGCAGGGATATATTGAAGCTTGGCGGTTCAGCAGTTGATGCTGCTATTGCTGCTCTGCTGTGTGTGAGTGTGGTTAAACCCCACAGCATGGGCATCGGAGGCGGCGTGGTTTTCACCATTTACAATGCGTCAACAGGTACATGGGCTTTGAGATAATTAACCCAGACACAATGGCAACAGTTCAAGAAACAAAAAAACAAACCACCTTTGAGTGCGCATCATTACAGATCTTGAGCTGCTGCTTCTTCTTCGCTATTTGCGCTAAGTTAAAAAAGCATATTTCTTAGGGATAGATGCAAAAACTGGCTAAATCAACAATGCTCAGAGCACATATGGTCCAACTCTACAGAGTGTTAAAGTAACATTGAAGCAGTGTTAAACTTATTGAGATAATTAAGTGATGATCAAGCATTAGGGATGAACACCTGATGATAATGAGCAGAATCACTGAAGGAAAGAGAAACACAAGAACAACTGACTTCAGCCACAGTCTCAATAATAACATCGTGCACACAACATCGTTTTCAAAAAAGATGTCATTTACATCAACCCGCATAAATACGCCGTCGAGCGCCATCATAACTATGTGTGTAAACATAGGGCGCTCACATGACGTTAAGCATTTTCTGGCGCATAATGTGACGTTTGAGAACCTAAAACCCCGTTTCTCCCAGTCGACACGGCAACACATAACCGGCGTTATCAGAAATCTCCACTTTGGCCGGAGTTTTTAGAAATAATCGTTTTCTGTGATAAAAACCGGGTTTTCGTGTAAATGAGAAGCCAAACCGCAGGGAAATATCTGCGTCTTCCCTTCGTGTAAACGGGGCAAAAATATGACATTAAATCTTTCAAGATCTCAGCAGAAGAGGATTAAATAACTCCACAAACAGCATTACCAGCTTCACTTATTAGTAACCAGATTGACTTTATTTCTGTCAGATGTCTACAGAAGCTCTTTTTGAGAATTAACAGAGGTTTAGTTTAATTTTTTTTTCATTTGAAGATCAGCATTTGCTTTAGTGGGGGTCTAGATCCTTGACCTTTATTAACTTTTGTTCATTAACAACAACGTTCCTAGAATGTTGAATTTTTAATCAAAATTAAGTTGCAAGAATGTTTGAGGGACAACATCTTCTCTAACGTCAAGCAAACTTGACATTTTAACGTTCCCAGAACCAAAACTGAATATTTGGAGAATTTTCATTTTTCCTGTTTCTTATTCTCTTTCACATTACAGTATGAAAGGGAGCAAAGTCCAACCCTAAACTCTACCAAAAATGACTGCTAAAAGAAGGAATTAATAGTTGATAATAGTGGTAAACAATCCCCCCAGCTAACAGATGTTGCCATATTAATATGGCATATGGCATAAATCTGTTTACTGGGGGATTGAAAGAAATTGGTTTGCTTTCTTGAAGCTGCACCCACAGCTTGCTTTATTAAAGATCTCAAGTTCTTCAATTCTCCAGTGTCCTATTTGGCCAAATCACTGAAACCCTTTGACTGCTGGGCAAACTCTTTGTGTTAAATTATAGTTTCATGTTTTCACCCCCAGGAATGGTGGAGATAATTAATGCCAGAGAAACTGCTCCAATGGGAGCTTCAGAGAACATGTTTGGCATTGACCCAGAGAAAGCAAATAAAGGTAAACTGCAATAAATGTGAATATTCTTAAATCCAGCCTACATGATGGTTTTACAGCGCAGATCGAGTACTCTGTAAAACATTTCTAACCTCCCAACTCAAAATTTTCTAGTAACTAGTCACATCTAAATTTTTCAATTGGCCCAAGTGAAACTCTGCAAATTGATCAAATTAAATTTGCAGAATATCACTTGGGCCAACTGAAAAATTTAGATGTGACCAGTCACTAGAAAATTTTGAGTTGGGGAGGTTAGACATTTTTTACAGTGTAAGCACGTTCAAATCGCAAAGTGATTTCTTACCAGTTTGGCTCTTGAATGACGTGACCACTCTGTTTTGTATGAATACCAGGGTTGTTAATAGCTGTACCAGGAGAACTGCGTGGTTATCACATGGCACACCAAAAGTACGGGAGACTGGAATGGAAGGAGCTGTTTAAACCCAGTATAGAGCTGGCAGACAAGGGTTTTCGGATTAGCAAGGATTTGGCTAATGCCATCAATTTGACTAGTCACACAATTCGAAATATTTCTGCATTGTGGTAAGAATATATAATTTGTGAACTACTGAAAAAAAAAGTCTTTCTCTGTGGCAGATGTTTTTGCCACAGATGAACAACAAATATCCTTCAAAACAGATCTTACACTGTTCTAATTGTCACAACTTGGTTGCTGTTAATTATCACTTGATGAAGAATTACTCAAAAGGACACTGCGTTTAATTAAATAATCAATCTCAGACAGAGAATTCTTAACGTAACACAAAACACCTGCTTAACTTAATCAGTGACCATGGATGGAGACATATTAACTAATGAACTGAAGCAAACAGACTCACAAAAACTAAATGGAAAAAGAACATACATGTGACAATAATATTATATGTCTCTATTTACTACGGAGCACACGACAGGCAGGAAAAAATAGGCTAAATCGTGCGCACGATTTACCATTTTGTTCCCTCATTTTGTTAAATCATGCGCATGATTTACTTTTTTCTTTCTTGCATGTCATATGCGGGGCTCCGTAATTTAAACCAGGTTCCCTAAAGCTCTGCCTTTTAATTTGTTTGACCTTGCTTCATTTAAAAAAATTATAATAATGAATCATCTTGCTTCTGCTCTTCTCTCTCTTCTTTCCAGTGAAGTGTTTTGCGACTCAAATAATAACATCTTGAAGGAAAATGACACTATAAGATTTCCCAAACTAGCTTACACGTATAAGATGATCGCAGAAGAAGGACCAGATGCCTTTTATAATGGGACATTGACTCAGATTATAGTGGATGATATCAATGCTGAAGGTTATTTCGTGCTCAAATTTGACTCTATTCAAATTCAAATTAATTAACCAATCATACCATTGATCAGCTCTACCAAACTTGGATGTCTTTTTTCCAGTAATAAACAAACATTGTTAAGTTGTTTTGATTGATACTGTGAAGCAGCTTTGATACAATCTGTATTGTGAAAAGCGCTATATAAATATATTTGACTTGACTTGACTCTATTCATATCTGAGCAGTATGCAAAATCAGTCTGAATTTTTAATTCTTGTAACACAGGAGGGATTATAACACGTAAGGACCTAGAGGATTATAAAGTGCAGAATGAGTCCTATGCATTAAACTTTACTGTGGGGAAATACATATTTCATGCTCCTGGTGCTCCATTCGGTGGACCTGTACTCGCTCTGATACTCAACATACTCAAAGGTAAGTGAGTGTGTGTCTATGACAATGTTTACACAACAACATAATACGGTTGTCAGTCCTGTTTTTAAGTCCTTAATAAGTTTATTTTCACACACAGTTCAGTTATTTTCAGGACTCACAACTGCATTCTCAGAAGTTGTATGTCACGTCATTCAGTGCCAGAGAGCCGCACTCTGATGCATGGCCAACACTCTCCATATTAATATAGACATCTGAACACATCATTAAGGACTGGTCCACAGGTGACATAAGTAGTTGCTTAGGGTGCAAAAATAATAGGGGACATAGCACAAGAGGATTTTTATCTATTATACCACTAACCTCCCTTAAGTGGTAATAAAAACATTATGCGTTTTGCCATTTAAACATTGCTGTAAAAAACAGCCAAATTCCATTAAAAACAGTAATATATCGTATAAAACAATGATTTCTGGGTAATATTTGTTGTTTTCGAGAAAATAGCCTACAGGGAAAATACTGTGAGTTAACAGTGCTCAAAGTCGACACTCAGAGATTGTGTTCAAAATCACACCCTACACCCTCATTCACTATTATCATCATTAGTTCACTAATATAGTCCACCTGAGAGAGTGAATTAAAATAAGTGAGTGAATTCAGACACTGATGAACACCTGATAAAAAGAATCACTTGAGAACAAGAACAGAAAAAAGAGACGAGAAGAAACACAAGAAACTGATTTCCAGCCACACTGAGTGTAAAACCAGTTTAACATTTATTTCATACATGTACAGAATTACTTGCTAAGAATTAGAGATTTAGATGTTGATGTTTTAGTGAAAATAATAAAGTTTGTAGTCACCATGATGGAGGTCAGTGTTCTCTTTAGTTGTGCTATTGACTCTTGACTTTATAACTTTAGTTTTTCTCTGGTTGCAGACAGTGAGTTTATAAAGCACATTGGTTATGGCACAAACAAACTATGAAAAAGTTGATTGTTTTTGGCTGTTTTGACAATCCCACAATAATCTTGGACTCATCTGCTTCACTGAATTAGCATGTGTCTAATCTTTACTTTTATGAGTATATTCATTGATTGTAGTATTTCTGTGATTCTGTAGCATGAGATCCAGCAATGTGTCAGTAATCAGTTCTTTTGAAGGATATTGAAATCATAAAATGCTGAAAACATTTTGAATTCCTGTATGTCTTAGACACACACAGACATCAACAATTAGCACATGAATCTCAACAATGGTGACAATCTAAATTTTCATGTCGCAAGTTAACGCATGCTGGTTGCCAGCATAGTACACATTTCCCAGCATGCACTGCAGCATGAATAAATTAGGCAGCTGAATGGTATTTTTTATTGCCACCATTGTTGAGATTCATGTGCTGATTTTTGATATCTGTGTGTGTCTAAATGACACTGTACTGCTGTATTTTTTGAGCATGATGTGTTTAAAAAAATCTTCCTAGAAACTGATTGCTGATTGGAATTCCTGCTGTAGTTTCTCAGTGGTTGTAATGTAACACTTTTGTATTAAACTCTGAATGAGATCATTGAATGAAGAGACTATATGATAGTGGTGGTGAGATGAAGCCTCATGAAGCATTGAAGTTTTTCAGCCAAGTGGTTCACAAAAGGGTTAATTTCTTGAAGGGTTCATTTGCTCACAATAGTCAAGTCAAGTCACATTTATTTATATAGCGCTTTTTACAATGCAGATTGTTTCAAAGAAGCTTTACAGAGATAACAGGAAAATAATGCAACAAAGTTTGTTTCCAGAAGAAAATAGTGCCACAGTCCAGCTTAAGTAAGTTCATGATGTTTAATTTTGTTGTAAAAAAGTTATTAATTTAGTTCATTTATATATATATAGCAGCTCTGGAGAAAACCGTGATGTCGTAGTCCAGCTCAGTTCAGTTCTTGTATAATAGTGTCAATGCAGGCAGATCAATATTATTGTTGAATATTAAATTAAATGTCTCCAACTAAGCAAGCCAAAAGCCAATGGCAACAAAGGTGAAAAAAGGCGAAAAATACCACCCGCTGGTCAAAGAGTGTAAAACAAGCAGATACAATCCAGATGACCTGATGTGATCTGTAATACACTGTACTTTGCACCAGTTAAGGCTAAGAAATAATGGTGAAGAAAAAAACAATTTCCACATAGACTAATCTGAATATAATGTGTATTTTCTGGTGGTATGTGATGATTAAACGTAAACGTATTGGCTTAAAATGAATGGGGCTATCAAATGTGTGTAAATCAATTCTTTGGTCGTAATAAGCTGGAGGAGCAATATTATATTCTACAACTGGAAAGTGGCTGGGTTTAAACCATGGGTTTACATATCTGTGATAGAGAGAATAACCTGATGTTGAAACTTCAAGTGTCAAAAGCCTAACTAAATCAAACAATGATCTCCATAATGGTGACATCAAACCAAATATTTTCTATTAAACTTCTCAAGAATACATTCAGTACACATATGACAAAAATAAAATGTGAAACTGGATCATAATAAGTGAAATAATGTGTAATGGCTGGAAGTCAGTTGTAGTTCTTGAGTTCCCTATCGGTCAGTCACTACAACGTAGGTCATGACTGACCAATAGGAATCTCGCTAGAGAGGCCAATCTACTTCGAGTGAAACTAAAACAAGCCAATACACATTGGCGTGCAATCATTTGCAACAGCTGTGCAGCCTCGCAGCGCGGGTATTTAACAAGCAGCTGGTGCGATTGCACACTAGTTTTTTGCTGAGGAGCCAGCCTGAGAAAGCTGGCCGCCCCGGCGGGCGGCAGCGGATGTGGCGACGGGACCTACGTCTCCGTTCCCTCCCTCAGGGAACGAGGGTTACCATATGTAACCGAGACGTTCCCTATCGGTCAGTCACTACAACGTAGGTCATGACTGACCAATAGGAATCCCTACCAAAGCGCCACAGCCGCTGCACCCCATCCAGCGCCCCGTGCGAGCCTCTACACCTCCTTGCCTGGAAGGACGATAGGAGGAGGCCTACACAGAGTGAGTCTGACACCGTTGTTCCGTGATAACCCATACAGTGAGATATTGGATAACACTGGGAAAGCGTGCCCTCCCCGTTTAGGAAGGAGAACGCTGCGGAAGCCACTTCTTTAAAGAGTTATGTGGAAAATACGTATGGACTAACCCGAGGTTGTACTGCATATGAAATAATGGGTGTTACTTAGCCCAAGGGAAGAAGACACGGGCTTCCGATAGGAGTGTCCGTGGAAGTATACACATATGGGATCCCCGTAGGGTCACACATATGGAACCCAGCCAGATCCCGTTCTCAAGGATTCAGCGGAAAGGGCCTGGCGCCGGACGCTCCGCCAAGTCCGGGCCGAGGGGTTTGGAGGACTCGAAAGGTTTTAATCTGGAGCAATAAGGGTGCACAGTAGGGTGCAGCAAGCCGACGGAGCCAGGCCCTCTCAGTGCTTCTACCCTCTAGGGTGAGAACACGGGAGGAGACCGGCTCTACACGTAGG